>VNJO01002627.1:0-20382 GCA_008042535.1 Drosophila tani | reverse complement strand
AAGGTCAAAATTTACTTTTGGACTACAATGTACAACAAGAAAATTCCGATTCAGAATCGGAAAATTGAAATAGGTTTATTTTTTTAAATAACATCTATAAGAACAAAATAAATATTCAATTAAAAAAAAAAAATAACTTAAAAAAAAAATTTTTTATTTAAAAATAAAAAATAAAAAATTAAATTAAATTAAAAGTTTTAAATTTTATTCCTTTTTGGGTTAACATTTTATAAAAATTTCAAAATTTGTAAAATTTTCGTTATTTTTTATGAAATTCCATTTCTTAAGCTAGATAAGCCAAATCGGCCACTGTGCGCCGGCGCGACCTCTGTCAAAATCTCAGGGATAAGCTTGACAAGGAATCCAAGCAGCAGTTGAAAGACCAGATAAATATCCTAGAAGCAAAGCTGGAGGAGGCCCTTATACAAAAGATGGAACTCACAGAAGCCCAAGACCGCGCAGCTGAAGAGATAGCGGGATTGCGTGAACTTCATATAAAAGAAACAAAAGGAAGACAAGACGTTGGCCCAAAAAGAAATCAAGAAAGGTTCCGTATCGCAGGAACAAAGCTCACGAATTAAAGAAAACGATAATAAAGAGCGAAAAAATACGTTGAAACCGACTCCTATGACGAAAATCCAAACCAATTGAAATAAAAATTTTCAAATTTAAAAAGCATAAATTAAGAGTAGAAATAAATATACCCAACTAGCTGGGTAGACAACCGAAGACAGACTGAGACGTTTACTTGGCGTTGTCAGAAATAAAGTCGTAGATCAATGTGCCCAGACTCTCTTAAGTCTAGTACTTAGCGCTAAACCCTTAGCTGGCTAAAAGGGTTTCATATTTCTAGTGTGACCGGTTTTATGGTGTTCACCGAAAATTCATACAAAACGGCCAATGGCCATACTGTAAGCTGTGTTTGTTTTAAATTCAAGTTAAAATCGGCCAAACGAACAAATTACTTAAATTATGCTTCAGATCCAACTCCGGAGTGTTGACCCGAGGGCATCTTTGTGTGTCTGGTCTCTTCCGTCTGCTGCTCCACCTCCTTGACCAGTTGGCCGCTAGTGGGTCTCTCCACATTGTATTCGTAGAGCACCTGCGAAGTGTCGCCCTGCCCATTGTCATCGTTGGGCACAACCGCGTCCACGACGACTGCTGCCACGAAATTGGCGCTTAAGTCGTTGCGCCATGCGCCATGATCTCTATCCATGAGTTCTCCACGGAACCTGTGCTTATGCGTATCTAGGGCGGCGGCTGCTTGCGCAGTCGTGCCACTTTCCGAAGACGGGCTGCTCTCATTCTCCTTCTTGTACTCCTCGTATGCTCTGAAGCAGCAGCATTTTGGGTTGGCAGGGAGCAGGAATGGAGATAGCT
The DNA here is from genome assembly GCA_008042535.1 of Drosophila tani. NCBI lineage: Eukaryota > Metazoa > Arthropoda > Insecta > Diptera > Drosophilidae > Drosophila > Drosophila tani. The sequence goes on along the minus strand of VNJO01002627.1, from coordinate 19,002 downwards.
TGTCTATAATTTTTAAAATTGTGATTTTGGCCCTTTTATATTGCTCTAGCAGTGGCAGTAGCAGCAGCTGCAGGGCCAGGAGCAGCTCGTCCTCGTCGGCGGACGGGAGCTGGCCCCGCGGGAGCTGGCCCCGCGTCTTTGGAAATCATAATTTTAGTAATTTGTTCGATTGATTTGCTTATTCCCCTGTGAAATCACATATTTTAAGACTTCATTTTGTTTTAAATTTTTTTTTTTTTTATTTTATGGTCAAGATTGCATATAATTGAATCTTCTTTAATTGTATTTGTAAATAGTTTAAATATGATATAAAGTAGATAAGGAAACACTAAGAACTATTATATGTAAATATCGATAAGAACATGAGCACTCGATATGGTTATCGACCATGTACGATCAACAGGAGTACATCACTAATAAAACGAGCGCAAGTCAGAGAAGAACGTGAAATTAAGAACTTAAAGAAATAAAGAGTTTTATATATCAGGTGTGGGGTAAAGGCCCGTATAAAATAGAACACCTTGGTTATNTTTTGTTTCCAATTGCCTGACTCCATTTCGCAAGGGTCGCGGGGAATTATCAGGTATTTCCTTCCTCTCGCGCCACCCTTGCGAAGACTCAGCCGATTTAAAATATCTAGCGCGGTGTTCATTCTAGTATATTCTAGTATTTCTTTTAGCTCATCTGCGTAACAACCTTGCTAAGAGGGGCAGAAAAAGTGTATTTGTCTCTCGCTCGCACTCATTTGGTTGCTAAATTTTAGCGCTGGTGAGTACGTAGCTTAATTAAAAATTATAATTCCAAACCCATGTTTCTAACCAGAGCCAAGACTCGCACCAGAGTTGTCAAGTTTCAGGGCTACAACACAGCACAAATTTGTGACAATTGTAAGTTTGTGAAACGCACTTTAACTAATGAACCAGAGGTCCCCCATTAGATATTCTTATTTAACATTGAAGTAGAAAGGCCAAAGCTTATTTTAAGCCGAGTACCAGCTCTGAGCTACGTAAGGTTTGGGAGTTATTAAGCCTTGAAAAGTGCAGATTAAAGCATTCTCAAAATTGGTACGTGATGGAAACTTGTCAGTTTCGGACTAGTAATGTACCGGTTCAAATCTATCAGAATCAATGGCTTTAATTCGCCGGCTCGAAAAAAGTTCGATTTTTGTCGACCTGTGTAGTAATTTCTGTACATCAGTGCTGGAAAACTCGCACAGCCTTTTCCCTCCAATTTAAAACTCATGATTTATTTAATCTATGTTTTATTTGCATCTCTGTAAATTATTATCATTTTGTTCAATATGTTCATGCGATAAATAAGTGTTTAAATTAATTAAATAAAATTAAAATAATAACTTTACAGTGTGCACAATTGAAACAATTATTTGGGGTTCGTGTGATTTACAATCGAGAGTTAAATAAAAATAAAAACATCGAATCGATTGGTTAGTGACTATTGGATTGTGTTCGTGTTATAAAGCTGCAGCTGGTTCGAGTTCGAGTCTCTCGGACGATAATTAAGAAAACAAAATACAAATTAAAATACAAGTAATCGCTACACGTTAAAGTTTAGGGTTGTTACTTGAAAACAGAAAATTTCCAAAACTCAGGGGACAGACAGCGTCCTGAAGTGAATTTCAGCTGGCCTTTCTTGTTGCATCGCCCCAAAAATACACTCAATTGACTATAAAAAACTCGTACTACACATATTCGCAAAATACACATACAAAAGGCTCTCCTCCTCCTCCTCCGACTTTTGATTGGTTTAACAATTACTCTGGCTTTCGAGTGATATGCGTTACATTTTCTTGTGATTTGCCTTCAACAAATTACAAATTAGATACGTTTTGTTCGCATTAATTAATTATGAGCACAATAATAGGATTAACAAATAATATATGTATATGTATACGTAGTTTTATGCTTTAGATTTTGTTGTTTGTTGTTGTTGTTGAAACTTAGAACTAAAAAATAATGTTTGAAACATCTTCAAAAATATTCCCTTCTCTCTACTCGCTGCTCGCTGCTCTACTGCGTTCTCGCAGTGTCTTCTCTCTTTAACAATAATTTAATTTTAGATTTAATTTATAATTTATGGTTGGAAGCACTGCTCTAACAATCGCTGGAAAGATCGTTGATCCAAAGGAGACATTTCACAAAACAAGAATTTATTATAAATTGAACAGAAAGTAGAGGCAGCGCTCACAAATAAAATTTTGGCCGAACATTAAAGATTGTGGGATCTCCGTTTCAAAAGTGTTTATAGTTTAACTGAAGTTGCTGTTGCTTTTGCTTTTGCTTTTGCTGCTGGTGCCGTTGTTGGTTCGTTGCTAGCTCGGTGGCCCTTCGGTAAGCCTCCTCCGCCGGCTCAGATGGGACGCGTGAAGTTGGCCGGGAACAGGCCCTTCTCGGTGGTGCCCTCCTTCTGACCCATCAGCCAGCCCTCCTCCTGCAAGTTGGCAATGAAGAACTGCACTCAATAAAGACAGGAAGTGCCGGTGTCTGCGTACGGCGCGGAGGGGGGAACTAGCGCGTGCAAAGCTCAAGGAATCGTGGAACTTCGGTTGCCGAAGGTTACTGGGATGATGCTCTTGATTTGATTATTATTTAAATATTATTTACTTATAAACAAATATAAATTAAATAAATCAGTGGTGGCCAGGCAATTGGTAAGTTAAAATAGGATTTGAGGGAGTAAAAAATAGAACGAAGTGGCTAGATATGAGATAAAAATAGCTAACATGTTTTTTTTTTTTTTAAGATATCTATGATAAACAAATAACTATTTAACTCTAAAAAAGATTAAACTTAGCCACAAATTTACAAAAAGGCCACACTACTTACATTGTGGCCCTACTGTGCGTGTGCCGGCAGAGGGCGTGCAGTGTACATTTTCTGACTCGCGAGTAAAGCAAGATAATAGTTACGAATAAAGTTTTTTAAGATAATTGTGAGGTAATGAAGAAAAAGCTTAATTTCTGGCATATTATTACAATTTTCTTCTTATTAAGTTAATATCTGGACTTAGAATCAGATATTAATAACGATTTAGTCAAATTAACGTAGAAAGAGCTTCTTGAGCTTGATGACTCAAGACCGTTGGGATTTATCCAAAAATAAATCAGACAACTAAGATTTGGTCAGACAAGAAGATGACTCTTATATACAAATGTTTCTGGGCAGAGCCAGTTACTGTTTTTAGTATATGTTCAGGGTTATTACAGCCATGCTATGACTGGACCCAATAGGGTTTCTCAGCCTCAATATCAGACAAAAACAAAAATCCAGAAATTTGGAAAGTACCTAAATCTCACCTATTTAAATAATAAAATCCTTCACAAGAGCACCAAAAACTAAACCAAATCACCTCTCCTCAATGAACTTTACCTGATCCTCGGGATCGTCGTACTCAATCACCCGAATGGTGTCTCCAATCTCAAAGCTCAGCTCGTCCACATCCTCCTTCACATAGCCGTAGGTGGCCTTCACGCGGTACAGGACGCCGGCCGGCAAGTCAGCAGTATTGGCATCTGTTTCCAAGAGAGAAATAGAGAGACACAAAAGGATAGCATCTTAGGATCTGCTCGATAGTTAGCCAGGAAACCAAAGTAAGTCACACACACTGTGTACATCGAAAATTGCATAACCGAGAGAGTTTAGTAGACAAACAAACGCACGCAAAGGAACACAACGTCAACGCAATCCCGGCCAGAAATGGGTTAGGCTCAGGCCTTGTTTCTCGTATGGTTAGTTTTTTGTGGAATGAGTTTTTAAGGTTTCGTTTATTGGGAAGATAAACCAAAGATAAAGCAGCGAACGTGCAGGCAATGGCTGGGTTTGATGGGTGTTTTGATTATTTATTAACCTACGTGTTCGACTTAGATTTAGATTTAGATTTAGAAGGACACCTGCCACCAAGGAAGGGCTGTCCTCGCACCGAATTAAGACAACATGAAGTGCGTAGTCCCAAGCTGGAGATACGAGCTACTGGATGGAAACAGAGATAAGTGCACAGCCCGGTAAATGAGATTGCTCCTTGTTGCTTGTTGCTCTCTGCTAGATGGATGCCCTTGCAGCATGCCACACACTCACAGTCATCGCTTTTTACAATACACATTACATAAAAGTAGTTCTCACAATCACAGGAAACTCTACACCCAAAAAAAAAATCTTCATAGAAACTATACTCTTACTACATAAATTCTATACTCTTTAGTATTAAAAATTTCTTAATAAGATGCTCATTAATTTGATACTACGAATGTATTAAAATTATACTGATCTGAACCAAGACTTGAGAAAAATATCTAACGCGAAAAGCAGAAAAATACTAAATTCCAGCTACTCAGATCGACGAAAAGTGTTCCTATGCAATGCGAGAATGCGAGAATGCGGGAGGGTGACTATTGACATCTCGTTTTGACTCAATGCTTATACGCACTTCTGTCGATCTGAGTACTAGGCTTAGGTTGTAAAATAATACTGGAAAATACACAATTTAACCTATAGAGTGTTAATACTATACTCATAAGTATACATTTAATATTATGAAGTATCAAGTCTATACTAAACTGTTATACTAAACTCGTATACTGTTATACTGCTTGAGTATATTTTTAAGACAACGCGTTTAAAGCTTAAACTCATCTTTTTTTTTTTTTTTTGGGTGTAGTAAGCTTAGTGCACAGAGATTAGACTTGCTCCCAAGGGAAACAAAGTGAGAGAGAGAGATACTACAGAGAGCTGTACAGAGAAGAGGTGGCAGAGAGTGGGAGGCGACGACCCAGTGGACGACTCGTTTCGAGGTTTACTCACCAGCGGGCACCTCGTAGATGCGTTCGTCATCTTCCTCGAACGGATTCTTATTGGGATTAGTTACGCTGTGCCTACTAGGAACTGGCCTACTGTTTTGACTTGTGACTGTGCCTGTGCCTGAATCTGATTTGGATTTCGATTTGGAATTGGATGTATCTGTATCTGCTGATGTAACTAGGTGCTGGGTGGTGACTGTGGCCGTGTCTGTGTCGGTATCGGTGTCATTACCTAATTTCCTCTGCTTGTGCTCTTCGATGGAGTTGCCGTTGTTGGCCGCCGCCTCGGCCGCAGCCTCGGCATTGCTGTTGGTGCTGGGCAGTTCCTTGGGCTGCTTGCCGCCGCCCCCGCTGCCGCTCTCCTTGGTGACCGGCGGTTCATTGTTGTTGCCGTTCACCTGGGGCGCAACTGCTGCTACAGGTGTGGCTGGTGCTGCCTCTGCTGCATCGCCCGCTCCTGCCGCCGCCGACGCCGACGGCGCTTCGCTAACCTTCTCCTTCTCCTCGATTGTGGGCGAGGTCTGTGTGGTTGTGGTCGCCTGCGTGGTCAGGTCGGGACGCTCCGCTGGCTTTGCTGCTGCGGTCGCTGCTGCTGCCGCTGCTACCACACCGTTCTCCGCGGGACTCCTGCTGGAAGCTGGCGGGGAATCCGGTGTCGGTTCTGGTGTTGAAGAAACGGAATCAAATCTCGGCTCTTGCAGCGACGAGCTGGTGGATGTCGCTAATTGTTGTAGGTTTCGGTATCGGTTTTTGTGTCGTTTCGTTTGGTTTGGTTTCGTTTCGCGTGTTTTGTTTTATTTTTATTTTGTATTGTATTTTATACGTTGTGATGTATGCAGGTTTTTTCGTTTGTTTTATATTGTGGTTAGAGAGAGCATCATTCCAAAACAAAAGATTAAATAAAAAAAGAGAGAAAACAAATCAAATAAAACTCAGGACATGCATGAAGGGTGGGGAAACTCAATCAGAACTCTTGGGGAAGCAGCAGAAAAGAACATGCAACATTCCATTTGTCCAGTGTCCGCATTGTCAGTCGTTGGCCACCTGGGTTAACCTCATTTGCAGGGCTTCCAATCTCGTATTGTATAAGGTTATATGGAGAGGGGGTATCCCATTATGTATATTTAAAGTAAATTAAAGTTTAAAGCTAACCCAGATCGCCAGACCTTATTTACAAACTAATTTCTGTCTACAAATGGAATGTTCTTGCAATGCCACAAGGGTAAGTTTTAGTTTTAGTTCAAACTCAAACGGAATTAGTGAAAAGAAAAGCAAAAAATGTTCCTATAAATTGCCAAAAACATTGCAGAGTATATGCAGATTATACAGAATATAATATATATATATAGAGGTTTATATATGCTTTATACAAATAATCTATATGTTGTGTATAATATTGAGCTCTTTTTTGTTTGTTTAAATTTTGTATAGTACAGAAATATATTTTAAACTTTAATGGATTTTTGGTTCGTCGTTCGTCGATTGTTTGTACACAGTTTTGAGCAATTTATAATGATTATTTTTTGATCATCGTTAGGAAATGAAAAATATAAAACGTAGAAACGCGGGAAATCAAGGAAAAGCAAAGAAACAACAAAAGATTTGATAAATAAACAGAGGATACTTAGGCAGTTCTCAGAGGGAGTTCCCCAGAGACACATTTGAGGATGGCAGTGGGTTTGGGGTGGGGATGGAGACCCTGAGCGGGCGAACTTACGGCTGTTTGCCAGACTGGAGCCACCGTTGGTGGTAATCTGATTCTGATAGTTGCTGTTGATGTTGGCGTTGTTCAGCTTGCTCACCGGCGACTCCACGGGACTCGATGTCTTGATGGGATTGCCTGTTGTCGGAATGAGGGGGATTATAGAGTTTATTTACGTTTCGATTTACATTTAATCCAATATATGGAGGAGAAACACCGATTGCATGCTGGGCCAACTTACTCGTTTGTTTGCGTAGCGTGTTGGAGCCGCGCTGCGATTCTGTGGCCAATTTGTCGACGATTGCCTCCAGTTCCGAGTAGATCTGTTAGCGGGAAAAGCAAAAATAAATGTTATTAAAGTTCTTTTATTAATAATGTTTAGAGGGAAGAAATACCGTCCGTTTAGGGTTACAAAAACAAAATCTACAAATCATCGTCATCTGAGACAAAATGTTCTAAAAGAGCATAACTTCATATTTTCTTAATAAACAAAAACTAAATCTATAGGTTAGGATGGCAAAACATACACATTTTCCCAATAATTTAACAATGGAACAAAAATACCACCATTTCTAGGATTTTAAAAACAAAACTTACATATCTTTCTAAAAAACCTAAAAAGGAATAAAAAGACAGAGCTGTTAAGGTTACAAAAACAAAACATACACATCGTCGTTAACAAATACCGCACTTTAAGGATTACAAAAGACAAAACCTACACATTTTCTTAGTAAACTTAAAATTGAATAAAATACCGACCGTTTAGGGTTGCAAAAACAAAACCTACACATCTTCACAACTAAAAGAACTGCACGCTTAGGATTACAAAAATAAAACCTACACATATCTGTACCGAGGGCTCTCAATATTAGATTCTAGCCTATGATTTTAAGCCGAATATTTATTAGGCAGGCTCCGACCAAGAATTTTGGTGCCCGACCCTGACTTAGACCTATTTAAAGCTCCTAGACCCACCTTGGCCGTTTCGTTGTGGAACACCTGTTCTGTGGCGAAAAGCGTTTGCAAGTTTGTGACCAGAAACAGTATCCTCGAGTCGTATAAGGCGGGCAGCTCATCGTGCAGTTCCGTGTTCAGGATCTCGTAGGTGCGTCTGGCCTCCTCCAGCTGTTCACGTCCTTTGGTTAGCTAAAGATTATCCAGTTAATGTAGGGAGAAAGGGTATATAAGTTAAATCCGAAACCCACCTTGACATCATCTTTGCGCTTGTTGGCATTGGCCTGCAGATTCTGAAAGGAGTGACGCTGGCCATCGTAGTCAATCAGCTTGCGATTGCGCTTCTCCACTTTTTTCTGTAGGACATTTAAGCCATTTAGAACTCTCTTTTTAGCTTGGTTATATCAAAGTTGCTTATACCTTCATTTCGGGAAACTGTCCGGTGTATGTGTTGAGGGGAATGAGCACTTGGTCACCCAGTTTGTGCGCAAAGTCCGCCCACAGGCTCTCCGAGGCGCCGGTCTGTGCCTGCAGGGCATCGTAGCCGCTCCATTGTGGTTCGTAGATCTCGCAAACGGCATCCATCAGGGTTTTGGAGGCGGTTTGTGCAGCTGTTTTTTGGGGGGAGAGATAGAGAAAAAATATAAAATGTGTTTAAGGGTCTCCAACTTGATAACTTACCACGAACACATCTTATGTAGTTATTGAACTCCTTTTGTAATCTGTTGGCACTCGCCTGCTGGCGGTTGAAGTTGTTCAAGTGATCGTCGAAGATTTCATCTGCAGTGCGATCAACTTTGCCCAAGTTTTGTAGAATCTGTAAGATATTATAATCATGGTTTTAAGTATAAATATTTACTGATAAATCTTATTAATAAATTAAAGGGAGCAAGAGGAAGTTCGACATGTATCTTCAGTCAGCAACTTCGGAACTTTTATAGCCACAAAATTACAATGTGATGGCATTTCTATGTTGTTTACATACTGTGCGTGTGCAGGCCGAGGCACGGCAGAGAAATTTGATAAATTGCGAGTCAGAGCTGTATGTACCACTGCTTTAAATTTATAACAACCACCTTAATACATTTTTAAAGAGCATTCAAAACTTGTATTTGATCTCCAACTCTCTGAATGAATTTCGGAATTTACTTGGCTTGAGTAGGATCAAGGTCGGTCGTTGGCAGCATTGCGATTTTCAATTGTTTAGGAATGTGGGCAGCAGCTTTAAACTCGACTTGACTTCACTCATTGAAGCTTTGAATTCTTCAGATTAAAAAAATGCCCCACAGCAAACCCATTTGTTAGATTTTTCCTTAGACAGGTTTTTGATTCATTTGGTGTCGGGAAAATGGAAAAAGGCCCCTAAATCTGTTGGCACTTGCGGATCTTATCATCGGCAAAAGCCCATTCACACTCGCTTGAATTTGGGTTAACAACGATGGTATATTTCTTCTTTATACTGCCTCTCGGCCTCTGCCTCTGGTCAATTTGTGGCACTTATCCGGGCCACAGTTAATGGCCTCTCAACGACCAATTAAAGAACCAAAGAGCGGCCACAGACGAGGGGCAGGAAGTGCTGCGAGGAACGAAAAAAATCACCGAAGGCACGTTGACAACGCAGCCTTGTAACAGTTTTTTCGTCGTCATTACAGCGCCGCCGCCCACGTCTCAAGAGTCAGAGTGACTTGCTCTCGTCTCTCGGCCATCTGTGCGTATACGCAACGAGCAACGAGCGGAGATAGCCCGCCAAATAGATAAGCGGAAAATATACTCTATTTGCCGAGATCCCACAAAATGCTGGCCAAATATTTGAGGCCATTCCAACAATCCTATCTGAACTGCCCAAAAACACACAAAAAATACAAAGGCCGAAGGAGATAACAAGGTTGGCTAATTGAATTTTGCGCACAACTCGGGAGATAGATTATTAGATACAAATACCTGCAGCAGTCAGTACTCAGGTGTCCAGTGGCCCCCATTTAAATAGGTGCACGTGGAAAAAAATTTATTTTAGAAAGTTTATTTTAAGATATTAAAGATATATCAAAGTTGTCTTTAAGATATTTTAGGAATAGGTAAGAAAATACAGACTAACTTCGTGATAAAATAGGAAATTATTTAAAGCTCTTGAGATTGTTATTGATATAATTCATGTAACATGAATCATGATCATGTAATTCATAAATCATTTTTCATATCTATAAAATATTAATTCAATTTAATTGTTAAATAAAAAACAAGCATAGAAAATATGAGAATAATACTTTAGATTTATCTCTACCTCAATACTGTATCGATATTTTTAAGCGAAAGTCGATATATAAATCGATGTATTAACGTTAACTCGATATTCTGTTTGATATATCGAACTGTGTCAAAGAAGAGCCACAGCTTTCGTTAAAACTATTATTTTTTTAAATAATTATATAGAGGTTATAAAAATAGTTATTTTTAATTATTTAATTATTTTAAAATAGTTATTATTATCGTTAAAATCGATAATCCATATTTTAAAGTTTAATCAAACTTTACGCTGTATCGCGATATATCTTTTGATACACATTCCTAGTTTTAACATAGTCTCAGGTCTTAAAGCATGATCTTGTAATTAATATACTGTTCCTGAATAATGATAAATATACAAAAATGGCATTAATATTCAGAAAAAATGTTATATAGATAGTTCTAATGTATATTTTCTAATGTAATTCCTATATTTTTACTTCCTAGAATATACCATAAATTTCCTTTACAATAGAAGCCATCATTTCCCAATTATATTTCTTTTTGTGTAGCTTAAAAGGTGACTTGGTCGGAAGTTTCGATACCAACTTCCTCTGAGGCCAAGCTGTTTGGTTCTTTTTTTACTTTTTTTTACCTTTTCGACTACCCCGTTAAGCCCGTTATGAGTGATTGTCAAATGAGCCGCGACATGTGGCACGCATTCGGAATTAGCCAAGTCAAAACGTTAGGGAACAAAAGCGACTGAATGGAGAACAAGAATGTGGAATGCCCTTCCTCGAGCATATCTTATCGGAAAGCTAATTAAAATACCAACAGCTATTTTATTGGCAACTTCCGTGACGCTAAGTTAATGCATAAAGACCACGCAAATCAGATGAATTAAAGTGATTTTACAATATTTACTTATCTTACAATTGCCCTTTATGACCCAGTCAAAGTTCTTGTTCGTTTTGGCCAAGCAAAGAGTATTTATCTGGCTATTTTAAGCCAGTGCAGCTCGATCCACTGAACCTTTTATGGTTACCTGTCGCTATTATGGCTTAGCCAAGAAACCTGTTGCCGCCTTAAGACATTTTAATGACCATTTTCGTAATTGAAACCGAACGGCGGCCTGGTGTCTCTTCGCTGGTTAAGGTCTTTGTTTACCTCACTTCCTTAGTTGGTTCGATCTCTGTGCGAATCGGGAACCAAAGTGGGTGGAGTTCCTCTGTCAGCATGAGTCAATCCCAGCCATGGATAGATAGTCTTAGTCGTATTAAAATTGATTAACAAATCGGGAGTCGCTAGACAATGATACAGATACTGCGGGCTTCTTTTGTTGCCAAGGCTGGCATTCTTATCGAAGTTTTTTTCGGGGGGTTTGGTAGCCAGAACAAGGACAGTTGCGGCTGGTCACTTCCGTTTCGCTTTGAGGTTTCTTTGCTGGCCATGTGTAATGTCTGTCACAGTTTGCGTCATCGAATTCTATTTTATATTCTTTTCTTTTTGGCCATTTTCATCTCGTATATTTAGAGGTGCGTGTACATATAGAGGGAAAGAGAGGAGATGATATATAAGGAACGTCTGCCTCTGCCTCTGTATATTTTGTCACTTATTTAAAAACTGACGTCGCTCCTCCACAACCACCCGCCTTCTTTGTAGATTTCTCGCTCTCTATGCTGCTGCTCTCGCAATCTTTTGCCAAAAATCGTGAGCTATACGCCTAGACATGTCTATATATATTTTGTCTATCTATATATTTGTCTTTTGGCCGGTTTCACATACATTTAGCATCTGAAAATCCAACCACGCATATGCAACATGTGCGTTTTCGGCTTTTCAACGCGGGGGATCTCTCTCGCGACCACAAAATTGCCCAAAATTGGGTCACAAAGACTTCAAAACAACGCCAATAAATGTTTAACCACGAAAAGGTTGGTTTGGGCCATCAATGTAACTCGGAAATGGGATAACAAAGGGTCAGCCCACACAGAAAACAGATGGTCTTAAATGTTGATCGATTGCTTAATGAATTATGACCAAAAATTGAGTTAAAGATGGTTTAGGTTTCATGTAAATAAAGCAACAAGGGGCCAGTGCAGCATCTCGTTGCAATAGAATTCCCAAAAGGTTCGGGCGGCTAACTAGTAGTATTTCTGCTAAATTTGTAAGCTTGTAACCATAGAAAGTTGATAAGGAAGAGGTATGTCCCTTCTTTCCTTTTAATACCGACTAAGAGTTGATATTTTCCATAAAAGCATTCACTTAATTGTAGGCCTCCTAGTTAACTTCCGGTAAGCCAGTGTAATATGACTTAAATAAAACAATCAAATATCCAACGAAAAAATACCAGTACTTCAAAAAAATTAATAATTTAAATTCAACCAGTTGATACCCACTTAAGTTAGATATTTTTCGGAGTGCACTTCTCTGAAGCCTGCACTTAAACGTGGGCTTAACTTTTGGTTAACTTACGGTTAACCAGTTTTGGCCCCGTCTGGCATCAGAAATAATAAAAATCAAAGAGAAACAGCCCGAAGAAACAGCAACGACCTCGACCACAGTGGAAAATGTCTTGTTTTGGTTTTATGTGCAAAGATTTTGGGCGTAGGATGTGGGCCGTAGGATGGCTATGGCTATATGGATGACTGGATGGAATATGGATGACGATGACAACATCGCACAGCTGCTGGCGAATACAAATACGAATACGAATACGAGTACGAGTTCTGGCATTTGCCGGCAAATCGACTGCACATACGTTAAATGCAATCCAACATAATGAAATGAAACAAATAAGAGCTAAGAGCACACATCGGGCCAAGTGGGGCATGTTCACTCGCTTTGGCCATAAGCAGACGTTGGCCCAGTTTGCCAGGAATGCACACACAGACGACGGTGGCAGTTGCAACAAGAGAGAAACACACACACAAAGGCGTGCAACAAGTCAGGTTATCGAATTCGACTCAATATACACACTTTGATTACTAATCTTTGGGTTTATTTTATTTATTATTTATGTAGAGAAGGGAAAAATAATGTAAAGTTAAAGTTATGTGGGATTATAGTGGTTTGTAATCCGCGATATTTTATGGGATTTCTTTTAAGACTCTTACTAAAAGAAAATAAATACTCATATACGATTTATGGGATGATTAATGTAACTATTAACCTATGCATTTTATGGCTTTAAAAATAGGTTCCCCATTAGTTTTAATGATTTTGACTTAGTTTCTGCAGCTAAATATAGTTTATAGTAGTAGTATAGATTATATTCCTCTCTCACCGACTTATCTTAATGACTTTTTTTCAATCTAAACCCTTAGAAGGCCACTATATCCCATATTCCCTACTAAACAAAACCTATTGTTGGGGCCAAAGAATGTCTGAAACAAGTAAAAGAGTAGATACAAGTATCTACCATATATCCACATTGTCTACTTATACTGAGAACAAATAACAGACGCAGAACAATTGCGAAAAACCGGGCAGAAAAATAAAAAAAAATAAAAGAAAAGAGAAAAACTTGTAGAAATTGGCATGAATAATGCGCCCGCCGGCGAAAAGCGAGAGAAATGTCGAGAGAAATGTGGAAATGTGCCATGACATGAAGAGAGAAGAGGCTAAAGGGGTAAGAGACTAGAGATCGGGGCCGGGAGCAGAGACTATTCCACCTTCTCCTCCTCGAGTCGAGTTGCCTTGTGCCGGTGTTGAGGCCGCCGCCGTCTGGTTTAATGACATGTATCTGTAGCTGGCAACTATCATATATATATAGATGGATATATGTGTATGTCAAAGACCTAACCCATTACCACAAAAGTACGTTTTTCTTTAACCACTTTTTTCTGTGACTCTTGTAGTATTTTTCCCACTTGTTGCCCCGTTTGGTTAGCGGTGCTTATTGCTCGCTTATATCGATGATGACAGCAAGAAATTATTTGTGGGCTCGAACCGGTTTTGCACCTTGTACAGATCCCGTAGAGTCTCTCCCCCGCCTATAGTGTCATGTGACAAGTGAGATCCGACATATGGTTATGGTAATAACGATTAATAATGACTGCGATTGGCTATTTAAACTCAAATCGAAGTGAAGTCGAGATCGAGATCGAAATGGAAATGGAAAGCTTACATGTGTAACATAAATCAAATTCCATTTCAATTGGATTGCGCAACGCGACCGATAAACGATATTAATTCCATTCCAATCATTTTGCATAATCTCCGCTCTTTCTTTCTGTATTTCTCCATTTCTTTTGCATTTCTTCCCGCTCTTCGGAAGCTTTCTTCTTCGGTCAAATCGGCTCTGGCAAGTGGAAAGTGAAACTCGTTTCCAACCTCCAGCCCGTAGAAAGTTCGGACCCCGGAGAAAGAAGGGAGGGAATCCACACACAGAAAAAGAAGCCGAGGAGGCGCCGTCATAGAAAACTAATATTTATCCCACATGCATCGGTTCGGTTCGGTTTGGGATGGGTTTTGATGTTGTTTGCAATCCCGACAGTCTAGTCTTGTCATGTGATTTATCAATTAGCATTAACCATTTGCCCGACCAAGCCGAAGCTGAAGCTGAAGCTAAAGAAAACGGTCTGCCCCGCGGAAATTTCGCCGCTGGATTCTAGTCAACTTGGGGAGTTTGCTCGCTAATTAGTAGAGAAATCTTTCGCCAAACGAGTTTGGGCACTGGGAATGGGTGCACTTCGAAAAACAAAATATGAAATATGAACAGGAAAGAGTTGAAGATGAGAAGATAAGGAGAGGAAAGTATTAATCTTGACTAATAGTGAATTGAGGAATTAGTGAGTGCGGGAACAAGTATTATACTCCATAGGGCTTTCCTTGGACTCTTAAAATTTATAAGTTTTTATTGGTTAAACCTACTAAACTTCAACATTCACTTGTTAGAACTGCATTTGTGTGAGTAAGAAATGGAAAGAAGTGACTAGATATAAGAAAAAATAGCTTTGACTAAAGGAATAGATTTTAAACTTTAAAAAAGCCATAATTTTGCTGGATTTGACTGCACTGGTGCTTTGTTTATATTGTGTGCGTGGGCCGGTAGAGGCCAGGCAGAGAAATTGTAAGACTCGCGAGTCAGGGCTTTGGGCATCAATGCTTACAAATATTTTAACTATGTAAATAGTCTTTTAAATAAAATGGTTTTTAACATGGAAAAGTAATAAAATTTCTACAAAAAAATCATAAAATCGGTTTTAAATGGAAAGGAATTAATATGGTCTTAGACAAATCTTAGAATAATATTATATTTAAATCAAATGTGGAGCTTTGAGCAAGAAAAATCCTTAAATGTATACAAAAAATGCAGTAAATCGTTTTTAAATGTAAGAATAATAATTAGATTCTTAGAAAATCATCTGTTGTAATCAATAAAAGTTATTAAAACCTTAGACAAAATCGTTCTTAAATAAAATGATTTCATTATATTCCTAAGAAACCTTAGAACATCGATAAATTCTTGGAAAATCGTAATATTACTTGAATAATTACAGATTCCGCTTAATTTATTTAGTCTCCAACTCCTACATTATTTTCTTCGTGTACAAATACAATAATCATTCATCTGACTGGATAAATATAGCCAATAAATATATTTTAGCTGCGCATATTCCATAAATCGCATTGAGAGTTTATTTGAATGTCTTTGGCAACAAACAGATATTTATTTATTGCAAAGTGAATTGTTAATGAAGCCTTTATGCTAATTGCATTAATTAAAATAGCTTTGTGTTTTTTGAACCCCCCAGCACTTTCATTTGGCACTGCACTTCGGGTGCTCGAGTGGAAAACGTTTTCACTGAAGCCAAGCCAAACATTTGCTCTTGTTGTTATTTTCGAACTGAATAGAAAACAAAATAGAAAATAGAAAATAGAAAACATGGCAGGCTAATTGCAGGTGGAATACGAATGCGAATGGGTTAGGCAAACAGAATCGCCCCGAAACTCAGATGCAGAGCAGAGGCTCTCGCTTGGATACGAGGCGAGACTTAACCGGATATTCCGGGGGGATTGTCCGGGACGGGACTGGTTTTCCTTAATTTTTATTTTTATATCATTATAGGTATCGGCATCGGCTTTGGCCAGTACGCGATTAATAAATAAAAAGCTTCCGATGAGCACACGCATTCGGGCGACAGTTATTTAAGCTTCAGCTGTGTATCTCGCAAATACTCGGATACATTTTGCAGCTAGACAAAGGCGGCACATTAACTGACTGTCGTTTCAGCAGCTAGCGAGATTATTGCACGACGACAGGTTTTTTGCGAATTGTTTTTAAGTGTCTCTCGCTTGGCTGTGTGTGCGTCGCCTTTATAATATCCGAGTATCTGAGTATCTCTGCTTATGTAACAGCGATCACGTCTGGAGAGAAATAAATATAAAAATCTCAAGTACATATAGCTAGAATGTGACATTTCCCAGAAAGATGCTCCATTACTCATACTTTCTACTTTATTTTTGATGAATTAAGGGCAGCATCTTGATTAGCTGGCTCATCTCTTAGCCTTGGTAGAACACTTTTTTTGGGTTACACAAGTGCTATGGCCATGCTAATCGATCACAAGCTATTGAGAAAACCAAAAGCACACAAAACATAGCTGAAATGTTCTCGTAACTCACAAATATTTGTGAATGCGGTCAAATCATGAGCGAATACTTAGCACTAATCGGAGTATCGCAACCGCATGTAGTTGGTATCTGTATCTCAATCGGTGCTCGGTGCCTTTGTATCTTTTTTAGCATTAAAGCGCCAAGTGAACTCACTAAAGTGCTCACTGCTCTGCCATTAGAGATCATTGAAGAAGAAAAAAACTCCTCTCCACTCCACGTGATTTGCATAGATAAACGCGGCACAGAGTGTAGTTTATGGCACGTGACGACGAGTTGAGTTTTAGTTGCCTTTTTGGCTGGAAATCACTAAACAGATCGTTAACAAATCGTGGCAGAATAACTCGGCCGTGGAAACTGGGTCAAGAGCAATGGAAATGGTCTACAATTTTCAAAACATTTTTAAGTTCGATGATTAATCAAGTACGCTTTTAAATGTTAAATTTAAAAGTGCCTTTAAATTTTTATTACATTTAAAATAAAATGTGGTCTTCAATGTGTTTAGAATTCACATGATTTCTTGTCTAATTAGCTCTTAAAATAAAATTAGAAACAAAAAGGAAAATTAGAATTAAGAAAGCTACAGAGTCTAAAAAAAGTTGTACCCAATGTTTTAAATTATATAACTGATGGACATTACTAAATAACGTTGTCAAATTATGCTCTAGTGTATGGGGTATTGAGTATAAAAAGTTACATTTATTATTAAATTATTATGGCGGAATGCACAAGAAAATGTTGAAAGGAAAATGTTGGAACATGTTGAGCAACATTTATTTATTTATTTATTTATAAAAGATATTTTGAATTTATTTAAATAAATAATGCAAATATAAACCTAACATGGAGGAATGGACCTAAAAATGTTTCTAGACAAATGTGGCCAGGAACCATTGGGAAATATTGATAAGGGCTTGGTAAACGGGTATTTTCAGTTAAAATAAAATGATGTTTAATTTCCACAAGTTTCCCATAGATTTACGTATTAAAATGATATAAATTCCATAAGTAAGTAACAAAAATATAAACTTAACATCTCGAAATGTAAAAGAAAATGTTGTCAGGACAATGTTGAGCTACATTCATCCTTTTATCTATAATCTTTTAGTTAGCTTTAAGCCAATCAAATCTAGTCATGATTTTAAATTGCACATGTTTTTTAAAAGTCAATATTATAAAGTCGACATGACAGAATGCATTAATAGGCAAATTTTGCAAGGAACATGGTGAGCTACACTCCTTGATGTATCGTATGCGTAAACTTTTAGTTAGTTTTACATTTATTTTTCACACATTTACTTCTAAATCCAAAAAAAGTTTTAATGGCTTAAAAATACTCTCAAAATGTGTTATAAAATCTATTTAAATTCCCCATGTTTTCAACTCATTTAGCTATCAAAATTATATAGTGCCCGTACCCTTCAATGCGATCTGATATCATATATGGCCATTGCATAACATGGTCACGGTTAACCCGCACTCACTCTACCCCAATATTATCAAAGTGTGAATAAACTCGAAACAAAACAGAAAAACAAAAACGATTCAATTGATAAGAACAGGTATAGAGAGAAGGTATATAGGCAAAGGTGGAATTTTTGGGGGGCAGTGGGGCGCGGAAATTCCATTACAGAACCCGTGAACCAAGAATGCGGCGCTGTGACTTATCAGCCTGGCCGGCGGAGTGAATTGTTTGCTTCTTTTTGCCATAATAGGCAAATCTCAATGATAAGAGAATGAGTTTTTCATTTATTTTTAAGGCATAATCAAGAATGGAAATATCACGCATACGTCATGTTGAGCAGACTTAAAATTGGAGGTACTGCTTATTCAGCGATAGAGATTTAAGAAATCAAAAAGAGAAAAAATAAAAGTAAAGACAGCGATTGAAAAAAGGGGTTACAGCGCACGCATCACTGCCTATTGACAATATTTTGTTTGCTTTTTGCTTTTCCCTTTTATTATTTGTTGCTCTCCGGCAATCTCACATTCCGCCTCTCTCTACCGCTCTTTATCTCTATCTTTACACACGTTTCGCAATTGCAAATTGTGCAAAAGTCAGTGAACTGCTTTTAATTACAAATCCACGCAGCTGTGTGCTGGCTGCCAGCAGAAAAATACATTACGAAAATATTTACAAAACGCTGCAAAACTGAATTTTCCACTTGATCGAAGACCGAAACAGCTTAAAGGAAAATGCGCTGAGGGAAAATAATGCCTGGAAAAACCTCATGCACAGTCAATAAACATTTTATATATTTTTGTACTGCCTTCTCATTCTCCATATAGTTCTTGTTATTATTTTTACATTATTCTTCTATATTAACTTGTTCCAAATTTCCTCAATTCGTTTAGTTCCACTGCAGTGTTCGCCTTGCACATTCAATTGCTTTGCATTTCTGACAATTTCCAAGAATCAAGACCCAAAAATTATACAATTAAAATGATAAACACAAGAGAAACCGCAGAAAGCAGACACGTTGCCCTGATGAATTATGCAACCTGACATTGAAAAAGTCAAGCGATGGCGTTGGCGTTGGGATGAAACCCCTGGAAACCCCTGTGTGTGCCGTGCAAATCTCATTGAAATTAACTACTTCCCTTGCCGTCGCAGCCCTTGCTTGCTGCAAATTGCACAAAAACGCTTATAGAGCGCTGGAAAATTGCTCATAACCTCGGCCAGAGTGGCGGGAAA
>VNJO01002625.1:0-12709 GCA_008042535.1 Drosophila tani | reverse complement strand
TGCTAAGAACATTGCTGGTAGATGGATGGTACACAGAGAAAAAAACATATTTATTTTCTTAATACGAAAGAATTAGAGAACTATACTTTTATAGGTTCTGCAGATAGCAAGGACATACTGCATATGGATATCACTTCTACAGATAGCCAGGTCACACTGAATGAAAAATAACTATTATAAATTATACCTATAGTTTCTGAAAATAGCCAAGGTCATACCGCATAAGCATCATATCTGGTGCAGCAAGGTCACACTGCATGAGAACATAATTTTTACGTATAGCTAGGTCACACTGCATCATCATTATTAAACTTCCTTAAAAACTTTTTCAGAAATAAATAAAAATAAAATAAGAGAGAATGAATCTTATCAATTTTCTATATTAATTTTTAAAAAGAATTAGGTTCTGCAAGATCACACAGCATGAGCAAATAATTTCTGTTGATAGCAAGGCCACACTGCACGTGAATATAATATCTAAGTAGAGCAAGGCCACATTCATCCTCTTTATTATGTTAAAACTATCAACTTCAAACACCTTTTCTCATGTTATTGTCATAAATACACTTTTAGTTATTTTATAAATTTTCCTTTTGTAATTTTCCACCACTAATTACTATTTTGGCAAAAATTTTCTCCCAGTGCTGCCTGATGGTGTTGACGATAGCTGGGCGAAGTTGGAGAAATGCGTGGCTGAGAATTGGAACAGCATTGACCTTATCACCGAAAGCCCCCCCATCCGCAGGGGCCGTTGATTAATCATCTCCATTCTTAATTGTGGCCCCATCTTCATATGCCGATTGTTATCATCCATCTGGCTTCCCCTTTCGCCTGGCGAAATCGCCAGAGATATATTGTATGCTATGCTATACTATGTATGCTTTTTCATAGCCTTTGGGCCTGGCTTAGAAGACGAAAGAGAATGGCGATCGATGGATGGATGGTTGGATGGATGGATCGATAGATGGTTGGATCGATTCGCGGATCGATGGACGGTGGTCGGCGGCGGGCAGGTTATTGAACCGCTTTATTCTCGGGCATTTGTAACGTTTTATTTTCATCTTTTCCATACTTTTTAAGCTCTTCCACAAACGCTAATTACTGGCGAGGCGCACGCTTTAGTTCCAGTTATTAGACCAACTCCTGACTCGCAAGACTTTGTGTGTACTCCATTGATGGTGGTCGCAACACCAGAGCAGCGCAGCGATCCGATCCTCTAAGCCAAGAACTAGTTTCGGCGGGGTCTGGCTCAGATATTTTTGCATCGATTAGGCCACATTCCACGCACCTATCTCGCGCGCCGCTGGGCGTTGCAATCTCTTCGGGGCTATTTATAGCTGCAATCGAATTAATTGTGGCCACGCCCCAGCGTTAGTGCCGGAATCTCTGACAAAACAAACTGTAATGGGGCCCCGGTAATGGCGGTGGTGGGGTACGTACTACGTACTACCCATGGGCTTGACGAAGGTCGTCGCTGTCCATTCTTCAGCCTCTTCTTTGCTTTAGATGAATGCGCAGATTTCTAAAGAAAAATATTTTGGTTTTAGATGTAAAGATTTAATTTTTTCCCTCGTTTTTTTTTCTGCCGAATCAGCCCAAGCACTTGACGCTGCACTGGCATCTCTTTGTATATATGTATATATATAAATTATATATATATAAAGTTCAAGTGTTCGTGAGCTGATCGAGTTGAAGGCAGTGGGGCACCTTAATCGCCGCTTCATTTCCGCGCCGAGCTTTCCTTTTAGCTGCGGAAATGATCGCATATTTCGCCAAAAGAGATCTTGGCTCTGGTCTCGACTTGAGGTCTATCCCATCGAGAGAGTTGCGCAATTAGGGGCGGCCAAGTGATCTGGTCTACGCCCCGAAAGGCTAATACTCTGGGGCGGTGCGAAGGGTATTTAAATTAGGGGCTAATGTGGTTTTGGCCAGAGAACTAGACAAGGCGAAGTGGAAATTTAAGTACTTGAATAATAAAAAATATAGGGAAAATGCTTAATACTTGGGGCGGTGCGAAGGATATTTAAATTAGGGGCTAATAGGGCCTTCAAGAATCTTCAAAAGGTGTATGGTTAAAGTGGAAATTTAAGTATGTACTTAAAGGGAAATAAAGGGAAGCCACTTATTAATAACTGCTGTAAAAGAAACTCTAAAGAGCGTATAAAATTAATGCACATATATTAAGAGGGCTCTTGAGATTTTTTAAATTACTTTTAAACCGATACAATTTATTTTGAAATCATACTTAACCTCCAGTTAATTTTGTATGCATTTTCTCGACTAGTTTCAAGACTAGTTTTCTCCTCTCCCATTGACTCGCTCTATTGTAATTACTCCAAGAGCATCCCATCAACGCTGTTCGTTGGCATTTTCCCGGCCTGTCTTCTATTTCATTTTCATTTCCAATGCCTGTCGAACGCTTCAAGCTCAGCTCGGCTCAGGTTAGTTTAGCTCGGCTCTTAACGCTCATTAGTTCTTTAAGACGGCTGACTCGTTTCTCACACACCACACACACACCAGCCAGGCTTCGACTCTGCAATTAATTAATGCCAACAGTCCGGCAGAAAACAGAAAACATCAACAAAAAGCCAGCAACAAAGCCGCCTGCCAGCGCTAAATTCTAGCCAGATTCCAGCTAAATTGTTTTGGCTTGTCTTTGAACTCGAACCGCCGGCTTCTCGGGCTTCTTGAGCTTCTTTAGCCGCTTCCTTTGCATTTTTTCAGCAGAAACCAAGAAGAGAAGGAGAAGAGGAAAAAAAAAATATAACAAATAATTGCGACAGGTGCACACACACACACACACACACACATTGTGTGCCCCCGGAAAAATGTTGGGGAAAATTTCACCTATGTTGCGGAATCCATTGTTCCGGACATGCCACATTGTATGCACTTCTTCTGGCCATGAGGCATAAAGATTTCTTTATGAGCGAGCTGCTGTTGCCTTAATTAATTACACACAGAGGCCAGGTGAAAATGCATTTGGCCAGGTGCCGTTGGCTGCTGCTCTCTGCTCTCCTAGCCAACGATTCGATTTCATTTTCCGGCTGGAGCCTCAGCTTTTTCGGTGGCTAGTTCTTGAACCCACACGGCCAAGAAATTTCACTTTTGTTTCTCCTCGCAGAAGCAAAAGCAGACAAGGCAGACAAAGCGACATTTCGAGCCACGAAAATTTTGAGGTCAACAGCGGCGAGTGGAGACGCGGCGCGTTCCCATTTACCGGAGTCGCCGCCGTCTGTTGCTTGATTTTGGCCAAAAGTGGCCACAGACATTGTTGCCATCATCTGCGAGTAAAGTCCATTGAAATTCTTGCTGCCATCGAACCGCAAATGAACCGAAAACTCTTCGCCGCAATTTAATGCCAACTTAGAAGTCGAGAGTGGAGCAGCTCGTCAAGAGGCGAGACTCAAGAGACAGCTGCCCTTTCGATCCAGTTGCAATTTGGCCAAAATAAACATGATTTGCCATTTCGATTTTCTGTGTTGTCATTCGGCCACAGTCTCTCTCTGTCTCGGCCAGGAGGATCGTATCCTCTTTGGGGCCGAGAAAAACAGAAAGTGACTGAGACTGAGTGAAAGATTTTTTCGGCTTTCTAATTGGATCTGTGCTGGTGACTCTTTTTCGCCTGTTTTTCTCGGACTTTTTTTTTGGCTTAGCATCCATCGCCTGGCCATTGGGGCTTGGCTAATTAAGGGTCTCGCAGCAGGGCTAATTATGGCAAATATTTTCCATTCGGCATATGTGTGAAAGTGAGTCCAAGAAGCGCAGAATGGAAACCAAGTCGCCGTCTGCTCTCGGCTTCATCATCCACGCACACTTCTTTTTTCGTTTTTACTTATTTTTTATTTATTTTTTTCGGTTGCGCTCCGCTGGCCGAACTAAACGGAACCAAGCCGGGAACTGGATGTGTGTGCATATATAAATTGCGATATGGGTACGTGTTCTTCTGACCTTCTGGAGAGCTGGCATTCTCCCGCATCTTGAGAACCAGTTGGGGTGCCAGGCACTGAGAGAAAACAGTGATTTTTAAGTTGCTTTTAGAAGGATTTTGTCTCAGGGAAAGGGAAACTTAGACTTTCTTGACTTTTCAGCAAAAGGAATTTATTAGGAATTAAATAGTTAAAGAAAAAGGTCTTTTAACCAATTAATTTGCATAAATTACACAGTTTTTCTTATAATTTATTGTTTGTAGAGATTTCTGTGGTTTCTTTGATTTTTCTTCGATTTTCCCACACCTGTTTTCTTCCTGTGTCTTGGCAATTTATTTGTTCTTGTCGCAGGCTCCTTTTCGGCCCGGCCCGTTGAGGTTGAGCTGCGTTCCTCGGCTGGCCATGTTCGTTCTTATTTGCAGCACGCCTGAAACTTATCACAGGCCATAAATCTAGCCGCATGCCAAGCGGGGCCAAGTCGACATACCAGATCAGAGAGACCAGCAGAGACCAGCAGTGGATACGATGCCAGTGGAGCAGTGCCAGAGCCAGAGCCCGGCCAGCGGATCAGATCAGACCAGTTGCCATGCCATGACCATTACCAGTTCTCCCGTCCAGTTTCTTCGCCAAAGTTATTAACGCCACAAGCGGCCATTGGGGTCAAGGATGCCGCCGAATCGCCATCGGAATCGGATCCTGATCCCCAAAAAGCAAATCCATTTCATTTCACTCGGTTGCATAAACCCATTCGCACTAATGAGACGACTCACCCACCGCGAGCTGCCAAAAATTATTACTAATGAACCCGCCAACGACTCGGACGCAGATTCACTTTCATCGCGTGGCCCACTTAAAGGGATTCGCCGCCAGAGTCCGAGTCAGAGCCAGACGTCCGCGTCCAATCACTTGACAGCTGGCGAAAGGAGTCCAAGGCGCAGACGCAGACGCAGTCGAAATCGAAGTGTCTGTCCTCGCCTCCTTTCCCCGGAAACTTTCCCCGAAAGTGTGAAGCTCGCCGGGACCTCCGGAGCTACCAGGCTCAGAGCTCTCAGCCACTTTGATTTTATTAAGCCAAGAGCTACGCAATCTGCGGCGGTGGAAACGAGCGAAATAAGTATTCAAGCTGCCGGCCATTGTACCGTGGTTTCAAGGTGGCATTTTTGTGGTCAAAAAGGCATTAGGCCTGTCTTTTATATAGTCTTTGGTTTAATCTTGTTTTAGAGGTTAAATTCCAATCTAATTTTTGGTAGTTTACTTTCTTTACTTTTAATATTTTTACATATTTTTGAAGAAGAAAGACAAACAATTGTTTTAAATAATTGCTTTCTTTTAATAGAATTTGCACTTTAGGTCCTGAAATATGTATAACTTTCTTGTGAAATTGGGAGCAGGTACTACCTACGAAAAAGTCTCTTTTTTATTTTTAAATCAGGAATTCTGTCACTGCTCTGCTCATAATGAATTTCCTCCATTACGCTTAGGAGGAATATCCTTGTATACATTTTCTACACAGGAAATTGTCAAGGAGCAGGGCAGTGACAGATTTACCACATGAATTTTACGCTCTTCAGGCAGCTTGAAAAGCAAGTAGTCTTGAACAAAATGCACTCACAAAATACAAAATGCTATATATACCAGCGAAGTTTATTATAGATTAATTATAATGCATTTTCCAATCCCATTTCCTTTTATAATAAAAGTTTTATTACAAAATCATAATAATATGATGATAAATCCTTTGTGATCATAATTCTCATAATTCCAACCAAGGTGCAGCCGCTTCTGGCCTGGCCTGGCTCGCCTGACTGCCGTTTTGTGACTGTGTCCAATTTGGGCGCAGATTGACAGCGATATGCGTTTAATTTGACGATAAATGGCCAATATAGCACGCAAGCCAAGTTGGGGGCAGCATCGGGAGAGGGGCTGGAAAGCAAGGACCCGGCTATAGTATTTTTTGTATTTTTTTTTGCCTGGGCTCTTTGCAATTCAATTCTAATGCTCGAGGCCTGCGGGCTTCCCCGTTCAACTCCACGTTCGTGCTCTCGCCAATTGCCAAATTCAAATCCAAATCGCAGCACGATCCAAGTTGAAGTTGAAACCGAAGCCGAGAGGTTGAAGCTGAAGCTGAGGCTGAATCTCAATCCGAATCCGAATCCAAATCCGAAACTGAAGCTGAAGCTCGGCCACGTTGGCAACTGACACGTTTGCTCGCATTTTGATTGCAATTTCTTTTCTTTTGGCCGACTCTCCGACTCTGGAAAGAGTCAAATTCGTGTTGGCCATTAAAAGCCAGCGACAATGGAAAACGCAAATCAAAATAGCTGAGAAGAAACAACGAAAAAAAATCGAGAAAAAAAAGACTTACAAATTTTCCTCACGAACCCAGAAAAACCCGCAAGAAAAAAAGAAAACCGAATAAAGCTGATCGGCGACACGAAAATCTCCAGTTGGCTGCATTCTCGCCGCGAATTCCGCATCTTTGGCGAGACATGTGGGCGGCTGTCAATCTGTCTCTGTCTCTTTCCCCGCCTCTGTTCCCGTCTCTTTCCCCGGCTCGGTGCCTCGTGTCTTGCTGTCTCTTATCACGCGACGCAGGCCGTCCGAAAGTCTGACTAACTGACCTTTTTGCTCACATGAGTCAAGCGCTCCGTTGATAGCGAGTGGAATTCTCCAAGCAAAGTCTACTGGATGCAAGCTGACTAATGGCACAGTTGAGCTTCAATAAATGTGACTCTTGTCAGTGTACAAATATAATTATGAATACAAATAATTATATTAAATTCTATAAATTTAAAATATTCTAGTATATGTAATACCATAGTTGAGCTTGAAAGGGATAAACGTTAATATAAAGTCAATGTCAATCGATATTCTGTGTGGAATTCTGTGTGTATTAGGGATGATCTTAGGCATCCATGCATCAGGTACCTGTACTCTTTATTCTGGGACATTTTTTTGTCTGGAATATTTTTAAAGAACGTTTCTCTATTATATTTATATTTTACATGTGAAAAAACAATCAACATTTGGCAAACTTTAATCTCTTAGTATATATTATATTTTTTTCTATATATAAAGATGTTTTAGCATTTCTCAAATATAAATTTTCTACGAAAGAAACCCTTCTTAATCCCTCCTGTCTTAGATAACCCAAGAAATTATATAGTTTCTCATTTAACTTCCGCAGAAAAAAACCCACAAAACCATTATCTAAAAAAAATGTAAACGTAAGCTAAACAAAGTCACAGTGCAGGAAGTTAGCCTTTAGCTTAATTTTTACTTACAGGGGAATGAGGTAAAAAGAAGCAATTAAAATACACGGCATCCAAGTTTTCCAAAAAACAAATAGAGGGCCCTTGGCAAGTTTTTCTTTTCTCAAAAAATGTGACTATTATCCCGCTAGCCAAGCCGCGGGCTGCACCGGAGGGTTTCCGCTTCATTGATATAATTTTAATGGTTTAACAAATATTACGCATACGCCTAGGTGCCCGCAGTCACCTTTCTACAGCCGTTTCCCAGGCAATTTGCTGCGCTTTTCCTGCAGGCAGACAGGCAGGCAGTCTAGCACTTAGCACAATTCATCAAGTGATTTATTTAACACGCGCCGAGCGAAGCATTTGGACGGAAGTTTGATTTCGCCCGTGGCACGGGATCATTAAGAATCCCCCCGACCATTCCAGCGGATCCAGCTGTGACCCACTGCACCAGATCCAGCTTCATCTCCATCTCCATCCCCGGGACTATTGCCCTGGCCATTGATTTATTGTGCTGCCGGAGCCGGAGCTGTAGCTGGAGTTGGAGCTGCTCATCCAGGGCAATTTCACATGGCCAACACAGCTGTGGCCGATAATTATGGGTTTTCGGCCAGCGACAGAGAGAGAGAGGAGGTTTCTCTAGGAACGAAATGGGCCGAAAATGGCGAAGGCAAAGTAAAGGGCCCCGTGGGACAGTTGCTGATTTAAATTCGTGTTAGAGAGACAAAATAATTACGGCAATTGGCCCAGCCGAAAAAAATAAAGTAAAGCCAAAGCCGAAACCGAAACCGAACCGAACTGAAATGAAACTGCACGACGATCGACTGACTGAGTGAGTGAATGAATGACTCTACTTGGAACCGTGAAGTCTTGCCTCTCGTTGGACGCCAGTTCTTGGGAACATTCGGAGAGTGGCTCGGAACCATTAAAATTCTTGACGATGCGCCCTAGGCAGAAACCGAGGCAGAGACACAGAGACAGACAGAAATCCGAAAGAGCGGGAGATTGACTTGAAACCTAAGTAGTTGACCCAGAAAAGCGATTCTATTGCATATCGGCAACTGTCAGTCTCATGTGATTCGTTATTATTATTACTCGTTATTATATGTATTTGCCATTAAGCATTTATGATTTTTTGATTTATTTCTGCTGCTTTTGTGGCGCCAAAGTCAAAAAGACAATCAGCAGCTGCTGCCCACGTAGCCATATGCTTATATATATTTTTATATATATATTTAGATGGTGAAAAAAACCTCTACAATCCCCAATCTCAATGCAATCGAGACTTGAAGCCAAGTCAGTCAAGTGGCTTAAGGCTTGGTCTTGTAACGTTTCGTTTTCGTTTTCGTTACTTTTGAACGTTAGTTTTATTTCGACTTGGCTTATTTTTTCCCTCTGTTTCTTTGCTGTTTCTCCATGTGTTTCGGCTTTATGCTTGAGTATTTACAATTCGATTTGGTTTATGAGAGTCGCAGGCGCAAACATCCAAAAATTAAGTATACGACACGAGGGCTGGCAAGCAAATTGACTTGATGAGCTGACGAGTGCTGGCAGCCCCTCTTAGGGGGCTACATGTGGGTGACTGGGAGTGT
This sequence comes from Drosophila tani, assembly GCA_008042535.1. NCBI lineage: Eukaryota > Metazoa > Arthropoda > Insecta > Diptera > Drosophilidae > Drosophila > Drosophila tani. The sequence goes on along the minus strand of VNJO01002625.1, from coordinate 3,934 downwards.
CATAAACAGTGATCACTGTCGTGATAAATGGTTAATTGGGAAATAGAAACTGTGATTTGGTTTTAAAGTGGCTATTAAAATTCCTTAAATTTTAAATTGATGTTTTAAAAGCATTTATTGTATTTTATTTCGTATATAAAACGTATCCCACTAACCTACAAACGTTTTCTTATCTATTTCGCCATAATTACATTGATTAAATAGTGATTAGGTGGTTTATCGATCTGTTATAAGTAAAATCGTGTGAACCAATAATCAATAAAATTCAATACTGATAACCCTTAATGAAAAGCAAAAGCATACATCATACGATTTAATACTGATTAAACAGAAAAAGTGACTCAAGCAGCCCCAAAGCATGACTAGGAAAGATAGCTACGTGCTCTACTTCCTGTTCGAGTTTCATTCAAATTTATTAACAACTTTAAACAACATTAAAGCTGATAAGAAGTAACGATTCTGGGAGATAATACTTCCTGTTGATTTCCTACCTGAATTACTAGGAAATAGTGCCACTAATCTCCTGTTTGCCAGCATAACACATTTAATAACTATAAATTTAGCGGATTTAATCACTGTTTAACCCAAGCCCCGATCACTGCAATGATCACGTTATCGAACTGTTATTTTATGTTATTTTGTTCGTTACCAAATTTTCACCCAATCCAGTGAACTTGATCACCGAATCGCAGCGTGAATCACCGCTGGAAGGCCTGAAGTTGGAGCCCTGCTCATGTGGAGCATTGCTCCGATCCGCTCGCCTTGTGCACAAACATTACTTAATCCGGCTTATTATGGACGCTCCGCTTGGCGGTTGTGTTTTTCCTTTTCTTTTCTTCTTATTGTATTTTTTTTTTGGTGTCTGCATCCGTCGGCAGCCCCTTCGATACGATACCCTCCCACGAGGGGCACTGCTACCTATATAATGTATATGCTTTGGCAACATCTTGGATGCACTTCAACTATGTTTGCACTGCGACTGCACTGCAATAAATTTCACTTAATTACCTAATAACCGTTCGGTGGGGATTATTGTGTTTTTTTTTTATTTTTGGCTATAGCTTAAGCATTATCTTCGACTTTGACCGTAATTATGGCCGCGGATCATTTGCAAATGCTGGCTCCCCGGTCGTCACATAACTAATGATTAAACACAAACCATTTGGAACTTGAAACTTATGCAACATCGTCGATTTCTCTCTCTTGTTTTGCATTTTGCAGGATGACATGCTGCCCCACCACATGGCCAACAGTGGACAGCTGAATCCGCATCCGTCCATTGCCGACCAGTGCGGCCTGACCCAGGCGGGCCTCGAGGAGTACAACAGCCGATCCTCGGTGTTCTACGACCAGACGGCCTTCCACCACCAGAAGCAGGCCTCCTATGCCCAGTCGGAGGGGTACCACAGCTATGTGTCAAGTTCGGATTCCACATCGGCCACGCCATTTCTGGATAAGTAAGTTGTTCGGGGAAAACCTGAAGGGGGGAAGAAAATAGTTGGTGCACAGAGAGAAATTATTTACAAAGTTGTACTGTTAAAAATAAATATTTTATATTTATATAAAATGGAAATAAGATAGGGAGAGCATTTTCTGCCTATAACTTTATAATCGATTAAGGTCCAAAGCGCACAAGACACTTACAGCTTGCTTTGCACTATAATTCTCAACGGGTTCTAACTGCAAACTTGTGTTATTCAGGCTAAATGAAGTTGGTCATCTTCTGATGGTGATGTTTTCTTTCTGAACCAACTGTTAATTGTTTAGTTTTTTCTTTAATTAAGATCAAATTGCTAAGAAGCCATTATTGCTTTGTAAAATGTGTAAGATGATCTCTTAGATATATATCATATCTTATTTCCATGTAATTTTCTTGCTGTGTAACTACTGCATTGCAAACACGTTTTTTCCGCGCTCATACTCGGCACTCGCATCAAATGCCGAGCGACAATTATGAATTTTATTTGTACACTAAAAAACGCCATAAAAAATTCTTGGTAAGGCATAGACACACACACTAACACACATCGCACACACATACATGATAAATAGAGAAATAAAACCGAAAACGAGCAGCTTAAGCTTGGCTCTCAAGGTCTTCTTGGCTCCGTCTCCGGTTGTTAGCTCTATTTTCTGTCCAAGTGTCTGACAGTCTTCAGTCTCCGAACTTGCCCCAAGTGCCGCCAAGCCGCCGAGCCGCAGAGAGTCTTCGTCCGCTTCTGGGTCTATTTTAGCCACCGAGGCGAAGGCTAAGCCAGAAATTCAAGTAATTGCTAGGCAGAAACCAGAAATCGCACTCACAAATCATACAAATTTCTGTAGCACGCAATGATTTGCCAAAAAAAATATAAAGCCTCAACTCTAATAGCAAACTCTATTTGCAGATTACGTCAGGAGAGCGATCTTCTGTCCCGGCAGTCGCATCATTGGTCGGAGAACGATCTCTCCTCCGTCTGCAGCAACTCGGTGGCGCCATCGCCCATTCCGCTCTTGGCCCGCCAAACCCACACCCACTCGCACTCGCATTCCCATTCCCACTCGCATTCGCACTCCCATTCCCATGCCAGCTCCTCCTCCGGATCCAGCAACAACAATAGCATCAGCAACGGCTCCAGCAATGGCAATAGCAATAACAATAATAACAATAATAGCTCGGAGAGCACTTCCTCCACGGAAACCCTGAAGTGGCTGGGCTCCATGAGCGACATATCCGAGGCGAGTCATGCCACCGGCTATAGCGCCATCGCAGAATCAGGTAAGTTTACCAATCTTTCTTCAGATATTTGTATAGCCACATTTGCCTGAGTAATGATAAAAGATAAATACATCTAATTGAAGATTAATTATTGTTTATAGAATGGGTGTACATATGATTAGAAAGCAAAGTCTATTGAAGAAAGAAATAAAATAAATCTAAACAAAGTCGAAAGAATGTTTTATTTAAAAATTAACAGGAAGCCATTATTCTAAATTGAATAGATATATTAAATGTTTTCTTGTAAAAAATAAAGAATTTTCATCTTATTAAACAAAGCATAAAAGGAAAAATACTTAATATAATTGTAGGGAAACATTTCTTGATATTTGTATTATTATTTCAGTAATTTATTATTTCAATTATGTTTAGAAATATTTTCTGATCTTTCTAGCCGTTTGCCATAATATATTATTATAAAAAGCTTTAGAAGTTCACCTATAAACATATTCCTAACTAGAAACGTAGAGAATTTATAAATAAACCTAAACGAATGTTTAATTTTAAAATAAACGGAAAACCTGGCATATTCTTATTTTAAAATCATCTTAAAAATTCTTAAGTAAAAGGCAAAGACGTTTACCTACTAAACTCATGATTTTATTCAATATTTAAAATATTTTATAGGAGAAAAAATACAATTTTAAAATAGTTTACAAAACAATTATGGATAAAAATTGTTCTGATATTTGTAGCCACTTTTCCATTATATGATATTCATTCAAATATGTGGAAGGAAACAGTTCTTGTTATTTTTTTCATTTTCTCAATGATATATTATATCAAATAATTGTAGGAAAATGTTTTTAAATATTTTTTGGCAATTTTTGAGTGATATATTATTTTGCATTATCTATGGACAACATTTACTGATATTCCTAGCCTTTTTTCCTCGATTTGTTCGTATAAAAACCTAGAATAGTTAACCTATGTATATACATTTTCATATTCCTAACTAGAAACTTAATTTTTATAACCAAAAACCCCAAGAAAATATCGGAATTCATACAATTTAAAACCAAAAAAATAAAAAGGCAGCAATTGTGGCTGTAACCCGAGTTGGCTTCGGGTCACAGTGGCAGTCACAGTTTTGGGGTGAATGGGTGGCGGCCGGCTGTAATAAGAGAAGGTTGCCCAAAAAGATATATATATATGTATATATTGGCGACTGGCGACTCT
>VNJO01002605.1:0-19054 GCA_008042535.1 Drosophila tani | reverse complement strand
ATGTCATTTCGCCAATGTTTTGCTTATACCACTTGGCATAGTTGTCCAGATTGCTCTGAATATCCATGGTGGAGGCGGAAGCAGCCCGAGCCGTCAGAAGCAAGTGCAGCAGAGATTTCAGGCAGCCCGACGAGGCGGTGTGCAGGAGGCGGTTCTTCAGATGCTCTGCAATAGCGAGGGATATTTAGAAGGGATATATAGAAGGCCCCCTATAAACATTACATACTTCTAATGAATGCTGTGGTTTCCGAACCTGCAGTGCTGGCAATAGTCTGCACTAGAATCAGATAGAACTTCCATTCCCTAAAGTGTTCCATGTTCGACTGTTTGAAAAGGAATTGAAGGACTTCCTGGTGATGACCGGCAAAGAGCTAAAAAAAAGCTAAATATAAATAATAAAGAACAAATATAAATATAGAAAATAAGACCTTATCGCAGAGGTGCTTCACAAAGGTCAGTTCATCGACTCCCTCGTTGATCCAGGCGCTAAAGTGAGCGAAAGCCTCGTTGATATCCTCAGCCCTGTGAAGCTCCAGCAGGGTACTTAGATGCATATTTCTGCACACACTCAGGGCATCGTCTGAATATAAAGCTTCCTATTATTTAAGTTATCGTTTAGGCCATTGACCCACCTGGCAGGGATTGGCGCAAGGGTTCTACATAGCCCAAAGTACTTATTTGCGGATTGCTGACAAGCCCGGAATATAGATTGCCCAGAGCTGCAGTCAGTATTGATGTCAACTTCATTCCGCACTTGGCATCTACCGTTAGACAGACAATTTAATAGAATAAATCATTTGTATATAAGGACAACAAACCATAGGCCGCGGAAATAAAGAGGTTGGTTAGCAGCTCGAACTCGGATTCCAGAAATATGATCAAATCCACTTGTAGCTGATCCGAGTGTTCCTTGCTGTGAATACATAAACTGATTAGTCTACATTAATCTACAAAGAGCTAATATCCCACCTAAGTATGTACTCTGAGGCCGTGAGGATGCCCAGTTGCTGGAGCTGGAGGAGGACGCGGAAACTGCCCACATTGGCGGGCAACTGGCAGAAGAACTTGGAGGCCAATAGCTGGCGAGTTCAAGGTGTTTCGTATAAATAATACAAATATTAGTACAGTATGCTTATTACTCACCCTCTCCTTGGCATTTAGCAACTTCAGCAGCTCAACAAACTCGTATTTCTCATAAGATCCTAGTTGCTGGATTCCACATTGCTTCTCTAGGGTCTTCAGGAAAAATAGCAATAAATCGTTTTAGGCTTTATGACCTATTTAATTAAATTAAATTGACTTACCCTGCAAACGAGCCCGAAGCTGTTGCCTATGCTGGAGCCATTATTACGCTCACGCAGGCCATACATTTTGCAAATACATTTGATTTACAAATTCAAAACAATTTTATTGCTGTGCCGCAAACTGCAAGTATGACAGCAGCAGGAGATAATATTGCTATCGAAGTGTGACCGTTCGCAGTTAGCAACGTGGCAACGCTGGTCTTGGCGCTATAATTCAAAATTTTTACTAAGAAAATGTAATTTAGCATAACTTAATTTAATTAAAAGGAAAGCACTTTGTGTGTATAAATTAAATTCAGCAAACAAGTTAAGCTTAGGAATAGTAAGTTTATTTATAAAAATAAATCTTTTAATGTATCTGGACCATAAAAAATCATAAGCCTTTACATGTGAAGACCGCATTTTTGTATAAATATAGTTTTTTTTGTCAATTTTAGCTTTTTCCCTTTATAAACATTCAAGTTTCTTTTCAAAACTAAAGTTAATCCTAATGTTTAATTAATTGTGTTAAATTCTCTTAAACTAGTCAACTAGTTTTAGATATTCTTGAGCATTATAGCTTGGAGTTTCCTTACGAACAAATATTTAAAAACTATTTTCTTCGAATGCAATTCGCATTTATTTGACGCAGTAATCCTTGCGCTGCTGCCTTATGACCGCGTTTAGTTTGAGGCACTGCTGCCTAAGGGCATCGTTGTCCCCCTTCAGGATCTCAATGGTCTCCTCCTGCCGCTGGATGGTGTGGTGTACCCGCTTCTGGAGCTGATCCATCTCCTGCTTGTGCCGCTCGCTCAGCACAGCCAGCTCGCCCTGGATGTCCGCGTTGAGATTGTCCCGCAACCTGTCCCGCTCGCTGATGATGTCGCCGCACATCTTCTTGCTGTGGCCGAGCTCCAGCTGGAGCTGCTGCACCTCTGCCTCGGTGTTCCGCACCTGGGCATCGGCCTCAGCCAGCTTGCCACGCGTCTCAGCGTACTTTTCTCGCAGGGACTTCTCAACACTCTCGGCCAGCGCCAGGTCCTTCTCGTACTTCTCCTTGAGGCGACTGAATTGGTTTCCAAAAATTACAAAAATGTTCTTTTTTCTTGTAAATTATTTACTCACCCAATCTTCTGCTCATGCTCCTGGCTGTGCTGCAGGGCATCCGCCTCCATGCGCACCACCAGCTCGTCCAGCTGGCGATCCCTCTCCGCCCGGTAGTGCTGCCGAATGGCGTTCTCCTTCTCCGCCTGGGCCAGCTTGGCCTTGTTCTCGTGCTCCGCCTTCCAGAGCTCGAAGTCCGCCTGGTACTGCTGCTCGATGGTGTTGATGCGGTTCTGGTACTTCTCCTCCTGCTTGGCCATGCGCTCCTGCATCTCGAACTTGGCCTGCTCCAGCTCCTGTTCCTGCTCCCGCAACGCCTCTTGACGGCGCACCTGGTGATCGGACTCGCGCTGCCGGAGCTCCGTCTGCAGGCGTTCCCGCTCGACGGCGAACTCCTCGGCCAGCTTCTGGCGCTGATCGGCCTGAGCCCGCTGCTCCTCCTCCAGCTGGCGCTCGAATCGTTCCCGTATGGCCGTTCGCTCCTTCTCGATCACGGCCTCTCGATCCTGGGCACAGCTCTCGCGAATGCCCGTCTCGATCTGCTCGTGCTTCGTGCGCGCCTCCTCCAGGGCGTCGAGCAACTGCATCTGGTGGGCGCGCTTCAGCTCGGTGACCTGTCGCTGGTGGTCGCAGGTCATCCTGTTGATCTCTGCCTCCAGGCCCTTAACTGTGAGCTCCTGAGAGGGATTAAGATGGAGTAAATATCGAAAGGAACGCCTTTCTAGGCATGTTACCTTGATCTTCTTGGTGTTCTCGCGCACCCAACGCTCCCGTCGGATTTTCTCGCCCGCCATTGTGGTCTCCTTGGTCCTCGCCAGCTCCGTTTCCAGCCGGTGCTCCCAGGCCTGATTCTGGCTCTCCAGACGACGGGTGAGGGCGGCCACCTTCTCGCAGAGGGAGCCCTTGTCCTTGAGCAGCTGCTCGATGAATCCCTGGTGCCGGGTCACCACCTCCTCGTAGTGCTTTTTCTGGTCTTTAAGCTTGGCGGCACCATTGGACTTCTCGGCCCGCAGGCTCTTCTGCTTCTCGCCGCGCAGCTGGAGGACGTGCTCCTTGGACATGTGGATGGCGTTGGCCAGCTCATTGGCCCGCAGGCTCAGAGCGATGACTCTGCGGGCCAGCTGGTGATTGGGCAGCATGAGCAGCTCGGACAACCTGGATGGGAGTGTGGAATAGGATTACAAGTCTCAGGAGACCATAGATGCACTCACTTGGGCACCTCATCGGTGACATCGGGCTCCACCACGAACTCCACCTCGGATCTGGTGCTCTCCGGGATGGAGCGACGTGTCTCCATCAGCGTCTTGTCGCAGCTGCTCTCCACGTTGTTCAGATAGGCTAATATGTCCCTGGAATTGGATGGATCTCGTGTTATATACACCTCAACCCCTGCTCAATCCTTACTTGTATTTATCGCCGCTCTCGGTAACTGCTCCCTCGCTGAGGGTCACAGTCTCGGCGGTCTCACATCGCGAGTCCAGCTTCAGGTTGAGCTCGCTGGGAAGACGCTCGGAAAAGTTGTCTGGCAGGGAATATATATTAACTGGGAAAAGAGGAGTACATCTTGCCTAGTGCTCACCCCTCTTCTTGTCCTCCTCAATCTCCTTAATGACGGACACTATCTCGTCGTAGGTGGAGTCCCTGGAGTCCTCGTTCGACTTCAGGGAGAGCTGGGAAGCGCTGTCGTTATCCTGGGCCTCGTCCAGGTCCTCCGGTCCCTGCTTGTGCTTCTGCTCGAACTCCTTCTGCTGCTCCTGCATGCTCATCCAGCTGTCCACCTTGTCCAGATTGTACTCGGAGAGCTTTCGCTCCTCCCGCAGGCTGCCCACACTGATGGCCTTCTTCAGCTTGCCCTGAGGAGCTGTCACCGGCTTAGCCGGCAACTTTGCCTTGCTGCTCCTGGCAATGGGATCTGCACTGGCCGGCTTCACGTTCTCCTTCTTCTTGCCCACGAAGGGAGGCGCCGCGGCCACCTTGAGGTAGTTGTTGATGACCGAGTCGGAGCTGGTGGTGCCGAAGGCTCGCCGATCCTCCTGCACGGCGGGCAGGAAGTTGTTCTCGGCTCCAAAGTTCCTGGAAACTGGATTGGAAGCTGCTCGGTAGGCGGTGCTGCTGTTGTTGGCGGAAGTACTGCCGGAGGAGGCCAGGTTCTTGGTCTCGGACAGGTTGTTCTGCTTCTCCTTAGTGGGGGAGCCGTACTTGCCCAGATACTCCGGCAGGGGTTCTATGTTGTTGAGGGGCTCGGGTCCCAGGTGGTTCTTCACCACCTGGACACTGCCCACGGCCTGCTTGTACTCCCTGATCACGTTCAGCTCCGGCGTGGGAGCCTTTTGCAGGTTGGGAGTGGGGAGTGGAAGAGGAGGCTCCATATGGGAAGTGACCTCCGCGAAGCGACAGCTCGGAGCGTCGCAGGCACACTTGAGCTCCCCCGCAGAGGCCTCGTTGGTGCTCGTGGTGGAAGAGGATCGGGTGCTGCAAGTGCAGTTCTCCGAGGGACACTTGGGGTACTCGTAGGTCTCCGCCAGCACCTCTCCCTCGGCGGCAGTGGAGCCAAAGTGGACGGACTTCTTCTGGCCAGCCGGATCCGTGGACTCCGCCTTGCTCAGGAAGCTGGGCAGGGTCAGAGGACCCGGGGCCGAGATGCTGGAACGCACCTCCTGCTTGTCGTTGTCGCAATCACTGGAGTCCAGGTCGTTGTGCATATTCGGCTTGCTGAAGGACACTCTTCCCGGAAGATCAGGCTTGGCGGTGCGCTGCAGCAGCGCACCATTGCTGAGGCCCTGCTGGCCGGCGTAGGAGCTGTATGGGAGCGAGGCCTTACCCTTGTCGCTGGCCGGCATGGTGACCAGGAACCGCTCCAGCTGCTGCTCCCCCTCCTCGCTGCTGTCGGGGGTGCGCTTGTGGAGCGAGAAGTCCGACTCAGAGGAGTTGCAAGTGCTGCGGCACAGCCAGCTCCGCTTGATGGGCTCCTCCAGCAGCGACTTTAGCAGGTCGTTGGACGAGACTTGTCGCTGGAAAGGATTCAAGGTTCAACCTGGTTACCTAACCCCACCACTAACCACTCACCTTGCTGCTATGCCGGAGCTCCTTGTCCCCGAAGTAGCTACTCTGCCGGCGGCCAAACTTGGGATCCGCGGACTGAGGTCGTCCCAGGAAGGGCGAGGAGCGACTGCGCTGCTGCAGGAAGTTCGCCGAGCGCGGCCGGAAATGGGGACACGGATTGTGGAGGGTCGTCAGCGAGCGACTGGCGTACTTGGGCTTCGTTTTCTGTCGTGTGGCGAGGTTTATCTGCGGCCCGAGGATCTGGTTTTAGGGGTTATCCTTCGGGAAAGTGGTGGTCACACCTACCTGCGAGCCCTTGAGACATAAATCCATAATAGCTTAAGATTGGGCACTCATCTATGTGGTTTCCGAACTGACTGCCCTGCCATAGCCTGCTGATTTCCGAAAGGCACTGAAGCTCCGCGCTGCCAAGGGCCAAGTGCCAAGTGGTTTGTTTTGGCCAACGGAGGGAAACCCGCCACCACCTGACATATCGATTAAACGCATGTGCGCCGCCCTCCGTGTAAGGGTCAGGAGCAGGACGACGACAGATGTTGGTCAGCGCTGCAACCCCCAAAAAACAGGCGGTCGGCGGTCGCCAGTTGACATGGTTACCCGACCCACCCTCCGCGATCGGTGTCGGAACAGGTGTCGTCGCAAGGCCTGATGATTCACCCAGCCAACTCCATTGAATTGTTTTTTATTATTTTATTATTTTATTATTAATTGTGTCCAACATAGAGTTCCACAATCAATCACAGACTATCGCCTGGAGGCACACACCAACCACATCGAAGCAATTAATCATGGAAGGCAACTGATTGCGACTAGAGCATAGCGAAGCGAAGGTCATCGTGGGTAACGGAGGTTCGGGTTCAATGCTAGACATTGTCGGCAAACACTTTCCGTTTTCATTCACAGCCACCACCTACGCCCTGAGCTCGTGGTCTTAACATTCTTAGATAGAGTCTGATAGCCAGACATTGTCGGTATTACCAACTTAAAGAGCTTTTCCAACAAATAATTCTGACTAATAGTAAACATATTTTGAATATTTTAAATAGGAAAAAGATCCAGGGAATCAAGGGCTGATATTTCTTAGCCGCATTAAAAATTAAAAACAATAGCCAAGCACTTTCCAGTTCTAGGACAATATTCTCTCCACACCCAGAAAAATGTAGAACTGAAGAACATTTCTTCTCACATTATCTCAAAGAGGCATTCTTGAACTCTCGAATTGTTCTCGATTTTGTTTTATCGAGAAGAAGCGATCTTGAAGTCGAGGAGTTACTCTCAATTTTGAGGTTTGATAGGAGGGACCTGAGAGGGAAAAGAGAGAGAGGAAAATGGAAAACTCTCTTGGTACTCTGGAAAGTTATTTTTAGATTTGGTTACCGCCACAAGAATCACAGTTTGATAGCATGAACATCAAGGGTATCCTTTGATCTGCCTGAGTGGAGCATTAGGTAGAGTGCCGGACTGAAGTGCTGACTGAAAGGGGTTCGAGTCCAAGTCGATCCGTAAACATTGTGTGTTAAGAATGTGTGTTCTTTAACTTTTACATTTTAAATGTAACATATTCAATTAAAGAAGAAATGTAAAATGAAGTCTTTGTTTTTTTTTCCTAATCTCCAAAAATAGTTCATAATACCTTAAAGTATAGTACATTTTTATTTATATCAAAGCGATTCGTTCTTGAAACGAGAAACTTTTTCTTAATCAAGAATACTCATTCTCAAGAAACCGTTCTCAAACTGAGAATTCGTTTCTCGTTTCTGGTATTTTTGTTCTTGGCCTGGTTTTTAAAAGAAATATACCAATATCGATAACGTTAAGAACGGTTTTTTCCCTTAGTGCAAGAATAAGTGGAATCGGCTACTTAAAAGCTTTTCCAATAAATGTTTCTGACAAATAGTAAACATATTTTGAATATCTTAAATGTATAAAAAGAACCAGGGAATCAAGAGCTCTCATACTCTACCCCCATTAATAATAGAAATTAAAACGTAAGCACTTTCGAGTTCTAAGACAACATTCCCTTCAGAGACGAGCACCTTTAGTATAAACAAAAACAGTGTTATCTTTATGGAACAACCTAAAGTACCTCAAGTTCTTATCGCCGAGAAGTATTCCAGTTCAAAGTCTCGTTTTCAATAATAATAATATTTAATTTATTTAAATAAAGCAAATGGTGTCTATTGCAATAAACGTAGTTTGGTTTAGCAAGTCCCCGAACAACAACTTTTATGAGGGGACTCGGCCTCAACAGCTGACTCCATCTAATAGACCTACGACCTGGCGTTAAGCTCCTCCGCTCTCTCCTCTCGATACTGACTGATGCGCGAAGCATAAAATTAAATTTGGCAACATTTCTCGTAATCAACTTAGCAGCTAACACAAAATACAATACAATAGTTGATGGTTTCTCTTGTTTTAACAAACAAATTGCACTACTCCTGCCCGCCAATCCGGCTCGGTCTGCCTCCTAGTCCGCGCGCACAACGGGCGTCACCTGGACATCGTCGGTCTTCTCGTCGCTCTTGATGTCGAACTTCAGCTTGGCCAGCTCCTTCAGCTCCCCGTCGGCCTCTGGAACGGTCTCGCTCACCACCTTCACGGTATCGGGATAGTTGTTCTCGCCGCCGCCCAGCTCCTGCGAGAAGCTGACCACCGTCTTGGGCTCGTAGTTCACCCCAAGGGCGCCACTGGGATCCGGTGCCGGTATGCTGGGGCCGTCGCTGCTCTGTCCATTGGTGTGGGAAATGGTAATGGTCTCCTCCTCTTCCTTGTGGCCATTGGTGGCCGGAGCGGCCTCTTCCTTCTGGCCATTTGTGGCCGGGCCTGCCTCCTCCTTTTGCACAGGAGCAGCTGGCTCTACCACCTCCACCTTGGCCTCCACGGGAGCGGGAGCAGATGTGGGTGTCACGGCAACGGGTACCTGCTCCACAGGCTCCGGCTCTGGTTCTGCCTTCCTCTCAGACGCCACTGGAGCTGGTTCTGGAACTGCCACAGGTGTTGGTTCGGGAGCAGCTTCCACCTCGGCCTCATCCTCGCCAGCCACCGCCTTGTTGACCTCCTCAATGGCCTTGGCCACCTCCTCACTCTCGTCCTGCGAGTGTCCATTGGTGATGGCTTCCTCGCTGTGACCGTTGCTGGCACTCACCACGGGTTCGGGTTCGGGTTCAGTGATCAGAGCAGAGGTGACCACAGCGGCCACGAGGGGCTTGGGCTCCTGCTCCTTCTCCTCTTCCACCTTCTCGGCCACCGGAGCGGGGATCTCGAGGGAGGGCACTATGGCCGGGCTGGCCATGGTCTCCGCGAAGGAGGTGCGGTTGGGCGAGTCCGGCGAGATCATGACGTGCGTGAAGTAGCCGCTGCGCCGGTTCTCAAAGTCCAGCACGTTCTCCTTGGCCAGTCGCTCCTGGATGCGTCGCTGGCGTCTGATGAACTCCGGCACGTCGGCGTCCTCCGCATCGGCGGCGGCACCGGCCGGTGTGGGTGACTCCGCCAGCTTGGGGCGACGTAGCACGACCTTGGCGGCCTCGTTCTCGCCCTCGGAGGTGCCGTTGCCATTGCCATTGGTGGCCCAGGTGGCCGTGCCGTTCGAGGGCTTGAAGACGCCATTGAACTTGGTGCCGACGATGAATTTGTTGGTGTTATTGTTGGCCACCGTGCTGTTGGCACTCTTGTAGGGATTGTAGTTGTTGGTGGCGGTCGGCTGGGGCGACAGCGGATTGCCGTTCTCCTCGCCCTTGGGCGACTTGGGAATGGTGAAGTTGGGCTTGCCGTGGCTGATCAGCAGCTTGGTGGCCGGCGAGGGGCTCTTGTCGGGCAGCGGCGAGGGCAGACCGCTGCGGATCTGTATGCTCGGCTTGTTGTTGATGGTCTCGGCCATGTCTGTGTGTGTTTGGTCGCTGGCGAAGCTTTTACTTTCCGTTTCCGTCGATGGATCTAACGGGGCTCTGCCAAAGAAAAATGGGGGAAACAAAGCAAATTAATAAAACATTTAAGAGCTGGCAAAAAAAATTAATTCACTATGCTAATTTTTGGCCATAATAATTGGGAGAGAAAAGAGAGCTAAACAGCTGGCGGCAGCTCACAGCTCTTGGCTTAAATAAATATGTATGTATAATTGCCACAATTTTGTTTGATTAGGTGAAACCGATGGACTGTTGATTAGTAGCGGAATAATATCTTATCTCAGGGCCCTTAACGACGACTTACTGCCCCCCTTTGGCTAAAGAGCCAGTCAAGTTTATAGTTTGTAACTACTTCGGGCAACAGTTTATGAAAGTGCGATTAGGTTTTCCAGGTAGGGTCGTAGTGAGTCACCTTAAAAGTCACCCTAAGAAATCTCTCCAGAAAGCCCATAAATAAATGAATCATTCAAATATCTGATTAATTTGGGGGCTTTCTAGGCTATCAATCAGGAATATTTAAAAACCAAACAAAACTCTTAAGTATTCAAGCTTTATCTTGGTAATTTCCTTTGTGACAAAGATCTTAGATTAAGCTTGTAACTTCCTCAGAATTAAATTAAGAACCCTTCAATTAAGAACCCTCCAAAACAGACTCGTTTATCTGTTTAATTTCCTTTAAATCACCTTTCCCAGATCAAACTGAATGCAACTGAGTTGAGTTCTTTATATTTTACATTCTAATTGTTTGACAAATATCATTAACAAATATCCAGAATGAATCATTGCATATTTATTACTGATACATCTCACTGCGCAATCGTTTCACACGGCGTATGCGTAATTGCGTAACTCCCGAGCCAATGACAGTGCCAGGGTCAGCTACTTACTGTCTCTACTGTCTGCTGCCGTCTATTGTGAGGCCCCAAACAAACACAACACCGTACGTTCCGTTGATTGCTGATAGAGGTAAACTTGCTTAAATATCAATTAGATCGATGGCGCACTCAAACACCCGTCGCGGGTTTGTCCAAGTGAAATGGTGGGTCTGGCGCTAGAATCGAATCGAATCGAAGCCACCGGACCAGCAGCTAATTGAGCGCCGGCCGGACGGCAATCCGTTTTCCGATCAGGCGGCCCATGTGACATCCCCCAGATAGCGGAGGCTACAGCTGACCCAGGCCCAGGCCCATCAGTTGACCAACGCACGTACTTGTGTGATCGGAACTCTGATACTGATACCGATACGTTATGCGATATGCGAAATGCTATGTCGAGCCAATTCCATTAGCATTTCCCTCTACCCGTCGCTTGGCGGAGCAATTTAATTAAGAGCTGCAATTTATAGAGCTTTGTGCACTGCAGGCACTCGTAAATTCCAGACGCGTTCAATTGCCCCGCCAAAGGTCAGTTCTCGGCTCTCAGTTCTGCTTTTGATTTTTGCTTTCTGATTACTCGATTGCTTTACGATGTGTGTGCTACGAATTATTTCAGACCCAAGTCAAGTTCAAGCAAAGCGATTAGGGTAATGAAACTATCTGGAGAGTCGTTAAGGGTTGGAAAGGGGTATAATTTTCAAGTCTGCACTCAGAAAACTTATTTTTCATTTCAAGAAAGACTTTGTTATTTGTTAAGAAATATTATTTCTATGACTAGGCATTTTTAATGGAGTAATTACACCAGCTACGTAAGGATCAAGGACATTATAACTGAATGCCAACTGAAAGTGTATAAAACTTGCAAATAAAGGAACCCTAAAAAGTATATATATTTTTGATAAATAGTGTTATGTAGATGGCTCTTCAAAATTAGAGTACTGTTGAATAATATACATTGGAGTTATTAGTAAAAGAACCTGTCTATGATGAAAATATGCAACATCCAGATTTTTACAGGCCTAATGGGGTTTGCTCAACATGTTCCTGGCAACATTTGTCTAGCAACATTTTTCCATGTTAGGTTTTTTTTCTCATACCCGCTATACCATAGATTATATCAAAATCTGACTTGCCATCACCATTTATCTCAAAATTTATGGCACAAAGCTTTGAGCACCGGGTATTTCATAGTTTCTAGCTTTCTTAAGAATTCTTATTATTTGTATTTAATATTAATTTATTTTTTAGTGAAGGGAATTCTATCTTTAAGCCTTTAAATAAAAAATATTAGATAGTTTCAACTAATAGAATAGTACACAGCTTTGAGTACCGGGTATTTTGTATATTTTTGCTTTCTTTCATATTCTATTAATCATACAATTTTATTTTCTTTAATGAAGGAAATTCTATTCTTAATATAAAATCGATTTGGCACCTTAACTATCCCTCAAATAAAATATATTCAATAGATTAAAATATTAAAATGAATCTTTTTTAGCTTATATGACATTGTCCAAAAATTCCCTTCTATAAATGGGGAAATACCTTCTTAAAATAAATTCTCCACCTTTCATTTATCAACGTTTCGTCCTCCCATAATCCCCTTATTAATTAGTCACCTCGCCAACCCCTAACTTTCGGTGTTTATCTCTTTAAAATTCTACCTAGTCACATCAAGATTGTAGCTCTGCCTAGTTTTATAATTGACACACTGACTTAATTATTCATCGTTCAGGTTAGCAATCCGGAGAGCGAACGTGCGTCAGGCGGAGTGGAGTTAGATTTTCGACGTTTTTTCCCTTAACCCCTTGAGCCCATGACAAGCAATTAAAAGAAAAATATAGTGTCTGGAGCTGATAAAGGCGAAACGAAAACGAATTTATAGCTCGAGACCCTCTGGTTATTTGTCGAATGTTTCAACTCTGCCGCCTGCCGAATAGCTGGCTTACCGCGCAAATGTTTGCTTTTATGAGCTGGGCGGGAGTGTTAATTGAGCGCAACCTGGGGATGCGATCTCGCCCGGCACATAATTCCAAATAATAATATTTTGTTTGCGTTTTGCTTTTTGTTTTGCTATTTGTATAATATTTTCCCACTCGGTTAGCCGGCCATCGACGAATTTGGCCTTGAAATAGCTGCACTGTTGGCTCTATTATTGCTACCAATTTGCATAAGGTGAACGAGAATGGAACATTCTCAATGAGAATGAGTTTGGGTTTTGTACTCAATGCTAAGTGAGAATTACTTTATGCGAGAGTAAAATCAATTTCGAATCAATAAGCTTTATAAGACACATATTTCAGCCTTGGCTACATTTTTGTTTTAATTTTTAAGCTCATAAAAACCGCCTTTTGTTGCTTTGAAAACGAAAGCATCCACAATACCCCTTGGGTTTGGCAACTTTCTTATAAACACAAATATATTTATACAATACACATTTCACCCAAATTCTTTGCATCTTCGAATTCAGGGTGTGAATTGAGGGGCCGAGATAATACCTCCGGGGCCATAAAAGAGCTTTTGCCATAGAAATTCGATTTGGCTCTCGCCCCAAGGGGGTTCCGAGGGGGTTCCGAGTGGGCTCCCCTTCCTTCCTTCAACTGAGTTGCGTGAGATCGGTGCGTCTATCACAGACGCAGATCAAATTAGTTTCTCGGCCCCTTTTTCCTGAACCTTTTTCGGTTTTACATGGAGGAGGAGTACCAAGCAGTTGTGGTTGCTGCTGGCAAACTCGGTCAGCCCAGTGGGAACCGAGATGCGATGCGAGTACAACAATTGCAGTCTGTCTGGGAACGTTAACTTGGCCAAGAGCTGCCGTTGCTGCTATTACTGCCGCTACTGCAGATACCATAAATATCCGTCGAAAAAAGGGTGCCATGGAAACGGGCTAAGGGTAACGGGTAATCTTATCGAGGCCAAGAGCTTGCCATTGCCAAAATCGGGCCTGATAAGAGCCTGGGGCCAGCATAATCCGCGGGGCGATAAGACCTGCACCGGGTGCTATTACCCAATCATGTGATTAAAGCCAAAAGAAAGTGAAATCGGTTGGCATGAAGAAAGGCATAAAGCGGAGCCCGAGTTCAAGGTACGGCAATGGATCCAGCCAGCGAGAGTGCTTTGCCGCCTGGCCGCATAATTAGTTGTAAATATTTTTCATACGTTCGAGCGCTGGGCAATTTATGGGATTTATGGTTATGTGCTCGTCTTGGGTGCCGTGAAAGCTACACAGAACCAAAAAGAGTAGTGAAAAGCAACTGAGGAATTCAGCGACGACCCCCGATCATTGGGTATATAGAACGTGTTAAAGATACGCGGCAATTCGATATAGTCGGGCTATTTTAACGGCCACAAATGTCAAAGTCACGAACGTTAAGCGGCTTTTTCGCAGCGGCCAGCGACCAGCGGCCAACGCGGCGTATGAGCAATCGTAAGGAGCTCAGGCAATATTTACACGTTTGCAGGTTTTTCATCAAAATACCTGCACACACACATATGCTACTTTTTGGCGTTAAAACAGAGATGGTTATAGAGGAGACGCACCTATAATTGGAGGCTAACTGTTATTGTCGTCCGCTGCGTTACCGTAAAACGCCGAAACGTAACTGAAAACTGAACGCTGAGCGCTGGAAACGAACCTGGCCAACTCCGGAGTTCGGACGCCTGGAGTCAACGTCGTCGTCGTCGTCGGTTCGGTTATCGCTCTGCTCGTGCGCATGTAGCTATATGGCTATATGACTCGTATATTGTGGCAAAATAAATACAAATACAAATACGAATGCGAATACGAAAAATACCTGAACGGCGAGCGAGAAAAGCTGTTCGCGTTCGCTGTCGGCGCTTAATAGCCGCTCTGAAATGCGCCCTCCGCGTGAAAGGTGCGCTCCCTGGAGCCCCAATACCCTGTTCCCCCGATATGTGTGTACATTACTTAATTGCTGGCAAATTATGCATCATCTGGACAAAGTGGACACTTCCGACTCTGCCAGAAAAGCGAAAAGAAAAGCCCACAAACCTGCCAGCGATTATTTCTGTAAATATTTGACCAACTCTATGGGTTTACACGTGCCGCACTCACATGATCTGCTGGCCCTGATCATGAATATGCATTGGGGCATCGATATTATCTGTTTGTTTGCTCGGGAAATGGGTACAACCTGCATTTTAGTGAGTAATACTCGGTATTTGCTTTGCCTTCCTAGGGGAACACGTATGTTTACTTCTCGCGAGCGGTTATTCAATCGGACTGAGCTTATCCCTGGCATGGCTTTATGGCTACTGCAATTATTGCTTTTAATTATAGACCAGTTATTATAACCAAAACCCGTTTGTGAGGCTCCCCAACTTATTTTGGAGGGTCTCTGGCTCACATTAAACTACTAATTGAAGAAGAGCCCGAGTCTGGTCTTATCTCACATAACAAGAAATGTCATAATAAATATTTTATCATTATTTCAACACGGCCAAGAAACGTGCAGTTCCCTTATAAGTTAAGTCAATAAAAGCTATAGTTGTTTTGATATTTATGGATATATTTCGGGTAGAAATAAAGGCGACAAGCCAATATTTATTTAGAGCAATTAATTCGATTTTTTATAGCAGTATTTCCCCGTTTTCTATAATCTAAACTGATAAAGTCTTAAATTCCCCTAAAATGTTTAAGAAATCTAGTCTTAACTAATCAGATTTCAGAAATCTTTAAGTGAGTCCCAGATAACAATTAGATTTTTGTAAAAACCAAATCAAATTCCTTTTAAACTTTATAGTTAAGTCTTTAAAGTTTATATTTAATCAAAAATCTATGCAAACCATCTTAATTCCTTGACATTCAAGAATTTCCTTGAACTTTTTCACACTTTTTCAGTGCCTTCTGAACACGATTTGCCATAAAGGAAAACAACAAACAATAAGACACAACACGCGAAGCCCTATCGGCTTGATAACATTGGCCAACATCGAAATTTTATGAGTTTGTGTTCGAATGTGTTGTGTTCTTTTTTGCTTTTTGTCGCCGTTTGATTATTTCGCTGATAGCGAGAGCAAAGTGTATTTGCTATTTACACGATTCTGTGGGAGCCCTAATGCGAGGCTTCCGCGCATAGCTACCCAGAGCTCCAAGCCGATTTCTCCCCGAGGCTGCAAGGCGGCCGTGAAAATCGCGGGGGAGTGGCGGAGTTGGAGCAGGGCAAAGTGGTCTGGAGAGGATTGTGGAGTGGGCAAAGCCGTTTGACTTGTGCGCTGCGCCTGCGGGGAGTGGCTTTGGCCCCAAAAACGGAATGAATGCCCCATATACATACATGCGCCCGGCCAGGAAAAACTGGTAAGCCTGCACAGGGAAAAAAGCAAAGGCAAGTAGGTCATCGTTTTAACAGGTTTCATTAGAAAATTTGTGAGGGGATAATCCATTATTTTTAAGCCTATAAGAGTTTTAAATTTCGGACATACAAATAAATACCATTTCTTGTAGAGAATCAAAGAAATAATTATTCAGGAAAATAAATTTCCCTTACTTAATGTTAAACTTCAATTAATAATTTAAAAGCCAATCAAATTCATATACAGATAGAGTTATAAAAATAAATATAAATGCCAACTTCAGGATTGAACTCAAAACAAGTCAATTTAATCCATTAAAATTACCTGGGGCATAATGAAATCATAGATTCATTTATAATAAATAATGATTATATTGATACTTGATTATAAAAGTCAAATCAAATTTTAAGATTACTATAAAAAGAAGATATTAAATTATGATGATTATTCGCTTAATAAATTTAGCAAAAGTACGCTTAAGCTACTCAAACTTAACCGCACTGAATACTGCACCGTGATACATACGTGCAGAGACCTGACACTGAATATGGCCACTCTAAAATAATAATAATAATTTATTCTTGGAAAAAATAACATTTTTATGTTTATTCTCAAAGAATATATGACTTTATAACTTTATGAATGCCAATAATACAAAATTTGGATTCTCCTAACCATATTTTAGGCATTTAAATTTATAAACTGTTAAATTATTTTGATTGCCCAGCATTTCTCTCTGTGTGGCGACCTGTTTTCGCCTAGCGGAGCGGAGGAAGCCAGTTTTGGCCAGTGGCGCTGGCCGCCAATCGATGTGCTAATTACTGGGACTCCAGAATGGCCGAATGCCACAGTGCCAGAACGGCGAGAATGTCAGAATTTGGGAATTCCATAACTTCGCTTCCATGCGAGCCGCCAATGTTTGCACATCATTACAATTACGCCTTCGAGTGCTTTATTTTAATGATCTATTTGCGAGCGCGGTTGAATAACACCGCGCTAATTGACACACGACGTGCACTTGAGCCGCAGTCGGATTCCGATTTTGATTCGGAATCGGAATCGGTATAGTAACCTTGACAGAGAAAATTGCCAATCAACGGCGCCTGCCAATTTGCGTACACTGCGCGCAAGAGAGACACGCAAAAAGTGGCACACTCCGCTCCTCGCTTCTAAGACTTGATATTAATTATTTTCGTTTTGGCGATGGCAATTATGCCATATAATGGCAGCTGCGGCAGTTAACTAATTGGGTCGTTCACTGCGAGGAGACACAAAGAGGAGAAGAACGAAGCCAAATTCTGGGGACTGGGGACTGGGGCTGGCGGCTGCTGCGTGTTCGGGGTCTTATCACGGTATTATGGCCGAAATATGGGGACTGGATAGAAAACACACATTGATTGGCTTGATTATATGCACAATAAATATACAAGAGTCGATGACTTGTCCACTTCTGTCAGCTTTCCATTCGTTTATGGTAAATTGCTGGGCGCTGCTGCCAATTAAATTAGAAATTGTTGACCAGCCGAAAAAGTCTGGTCGCCTGCCTGTCGCTGGTTGTTTTGCATAAAAAATGAAAACTTGGACACACACAAAACGAAACATACAAAGTGTTATTGTTATTGTTGCTGTTGCCGTTGGTGCACGCGGTGTTAAAACTTTCGAATCTGCTCGGGGATAGCTGGGTATCGGATTCGGAATCGTTCGGAAAGCGCAAAAAACGCTCTGCACAGGCGCGTAACGTGTTTTCAACTGAGCTCAGCAGCTCGCGATCGCGGCTCAACGCGCTGCCGATCAGCAGCAACAACAGCGGCTGCAGCAGCAACAACAATGCCAGCTTTAATGAATGAAAGCGTAATTTTTCCAGCCGCTTTTGTCGGGGGCCAACAATGTGCAGTTTTTGTACGCCGGCCACAATGCCCGTCCTTTGAGTTCGCACACAAAAGACGAGCAAAACAAAAGCCAAGAGATCAGTCAAAACAAACATAGCGTCGGGCCAGCCGAAATTCCTGTTTGAATTCGATAAAGCTATCGATATCAATCGCTTGGCAATCGAATTGGCACTTTGCAACACTAGTTCAGGTTGCTTTCTTGGGAACTGTTTTTAATATTTAATTTAAAGCGTTAAGCCATTACTTAAATATTTAGTGGCTCATAAAAGAACATAATAAAAGATTTTATAGTTTATTAAGAATAGCCTGCCAAAGAAAGGATGGGGGTTAAATTAAGAATTAAAAAAATACAGATAAACCTTTCAAAGCTCTCAACCTTCATAGCTTTTAATATGTTGAGCTGGTCACACTGCTGGAATTGGTATACAATTATTAAAGGCGACAAATTAAAATCTGAATTGGAATTATATATGAAAACAACATATTAATCATTTTTACCTAATACAAAAATCTTCTTTCAAGAGTAGCAAATCTTTGACGGACCCTCATAGGAGAATGGGGAAGCATAATACAGGAAAATCAAGGTTGCAGATTAAAAGCTTAATAAAATGAGGGAAGTATTTGGTTTCAAATCAATTTTGTTTATATATTTCTGTAACAATTTAATGAATTTGTAATAAAATGCAGCGTGATAGTTTGTTATTCGACAAGGAAAATGGAAGAATAAATGCAAAAAATCGCAAAAAGCGAAAAATGGCGAAAAGTTGGTCGAGCACGTTGTGTTATCACCAAATAATTTAAGAAACCTTAACCTCTGGAAGAAAACAAGCACTAAAAAATTTCCAAGATCGAGGAAAAACATCCAAAAACCTTAACAAATCAAGTCTATTTTTGAGGTTATTTAAGTTGTTTAACAAGCACCTTTAAAAAGTAAAAAATATATATTTTGATCAAGTTGGCGAAACTTTTATGTCATTCTATTCATATTCAGTATTAGTCAAAATTATCTGTGTATCGCAAGCTGAACATAACATTTTAAATACAAGTCGGTATAAATCTCTAAAAAGTAAAAAATATATATTTATATCAAGTAGGCAAAACTTTTATGTCATTCTTTTCGTATTCAATATTAGTCAAAATTATCTTTGTATCGCAAGCTGAACATTACATTTTAAATACAAGTTGGTGTAAATCTCTAAAAAGGTAAAAAAATTTATATTTTTATCAAGTAGGCAAAACTTTTGTGTCATTCTTTTCATATTCAGCATTAGTCAAAATTATCTGTGTATCGCAAGCTGAACACTACATTTTAAATACAAGTTGGTGTAAATCTCTAAAAAAAGTAAAAAATTTATATTTTTATAAAGTAGGCACAAAATTTATGTCATTCTTTTCATATTCAGTATTAGTCAAAATGATCTGTGTATCGCAAGCTGAACATAACATTTTAAATACAAGTCGGTATAAATCTCTAAAAAGTAAATCTCTAAATCTCTAAAAAGTAAAAAAAATATATTTTTATCAAGTTGGCCACACTTTTATGTCATTCTTTTCATACTCATTTTAGTCAAAATGATTTTCGTATCGCAAGCTGAACCTTATATTTTAAATACAAGTCGGTATAAATG